>CAUYQU010070523.1:0-42739 GCA_963574635.1 Cheracebus regulus | reverse complement strand
GCCCAATCACCGTCCTCTACGTAAAGTGGGCTGAGTGGTGCTCTTCCATCGGGGTGGCAACTACCGGCAGTCCTCTCCAATTGTGTAATCAGGCGGGCCGGCGCCATCTTAATGGCGCAGCTAAATTTTGCTCCCACAGTCTACTGTGCATAATCAAATTATTTTCCTCTAAAGCAGAACCCTTGCATCCTCTGGGTTAACTTGCATCTAGGGTAAAAGCTCAGATTCTTTGCAGTTCTTCACAGGTAGCAGCAATTTCACACCAGTTTACTTACCTGTGTGGTCATAGCCATTATGGTGGTGTAGGCAAAAAGGAAGACTCTGAGTCTGTCCCTCTTTGTCAGGCAGGAGAAACATCCAAATTAATATCACATCCAGAAGGAAATGACCTCTTAAAGATGAGGGTAGTGATCCCCATTATATCTCTAATTCACCAGTCTGGCCCCTAAGAAAAGGTGAATCTAAGGAAAACAGAGTTTACTGTCACAAACTCATCCAAGTTTCAGCCCATATAGTATGAAGGTACCATAACAAATGTGTTTTTGCTAGAACAGATTAACATTGCCTCAAGTACATGATAAGTTGCCATTGATCTAGCAAATGCATTCTTCATTTTTTAATATCTGTACATTCTTTAGCAGAGTACATTGATTCATAATGCCGATGACATCTTGTTGTTTAGAGACAAATCTGTCACTTGTTGGTAAGTTGATTATATTAGACCCCTAACACCCTGGAAAGGGTTAAAATCCATATTGCATGAAATCGATGAATATTTTTTCCTTTGCCTTCCTGCTCACCAGGCTATCCTCAAGGCCTAACAGAATATCTGATCTGCTCATAGAAATGTTTCATAACACTGCCTCTGATCAAAGGAATCATTTACAACAGAGATGTGGCCATGGATACATAAGTATGTGATCCACTACTCATCAAATACTGCAACTTTAAGGCTATTATTGATCTGACAAAGCAGGGGAATGGCCTCTTAACACAACAGCTGAAGTGCAAGACAGCAGTTGGTATTTTGTGAGGATGGGGTGTCATACTCCAAGATAAATCACCAAAATTTAGATGGTGCTTTTTTCCCAGGGTAGAAACCAGGAAGGGTAAATAGATGTAGAGTTGTTTTCTGTCCTTCCAGTCACCCAATGGAAGTACTTTTTGTTCCAATAACTTAGGCTCTATAGGTCTAGAGGTGCTAATTTCCAAAGAGAGAGGGTAGGAAACTTTTGGTAGAGGACACAATAATAGTCCCATTGAACTTTAAGTATTAGTCTGTTTTCACACTGCTAACTAACACATACCCAAGACTGGGTAAATTATAAAGCAAAGAGGTTTAATAAACTCATAGTTCTATATGGCTAGGGAGGCCTCACAATCATGGTAGAAGAGCAATGGACATCTTACATGGCAGCAGACAAGAGAGAGCTTGTTCAGGGGAACTCCCTTTTATAAAAACAATCAGATCTTTTAAGACTTATTCACTGTCACAAGAACAGCATGGGAAAGACCTGCCCCTATGATTCAATATTCTACCATTGGGTCCCTCTGATGACACATGAGAATTATGGGAACTACAATTCAAGATAAGATTTGGGTAGGGATACAGCCAAACCATATTATTCCACCCCAATCCCTCCCAAATCTTATGTCCTCACATTTTAAAACCAATCATGACTTCTCAAGACTCTCAACAGTCTTAACTCATTTCAGCATTAACTCAAAAGTTCACTGTCTAAAGTCTCACCTGAGATAAAGCAAATTCCTTCAGCTATAAGCCTGTAAAATCATAAGCAAGTTAGTTACTTCCTACATACAATGGGAGTACAGGCATTGTGTAAATACAGCCATTCCAAGTGGGAGAAATTGGCCAAAACTGAGGGACTACAGGTCCCATGCAAGTCCAAAATCCAGTAGGGCAGTGAAATCTTAAAGCTCCAAAATGATCTCCTTTGACTCTATGTCTCTCATCCAGGTCGCAGTGATGCAAGAGTGGGCTCCCTTGGGTCTTGGGCAGCTACCATATGGTCATTTCAAGTACCTTGTACCAAAGACCTGCAAGTAAAGGCATCAATATACTGGCAAGATAATTGGCCTAATCATCAGTGAGTGGTAGGGTTATTGTTAGAAAATGCCTGCAAGAAAGAATAAGCTTGGCCTTTTCTTTAATTCATTGAGACGTCTCATTGGTACCTACTGTACTAAATTTTTAATCTTAAATGGATAAGTGTATCAGCCACAGACTAAAGAGGTCATTATCAATAGATAAAAGAAAACTTCACCTCCCACATAAGCCACCTAAACCAACAGAGATGCCATCCAATGTAAGAGGAATGTTGAAAAGGTATTTGTCCTTGAGAACAATGCATGGGAGAGAGAGATGTAAATCACCCCACTGGAATGCATATTATACATTTCCCCAGGATATGAGACGAAGTAGAATCTTAGAGAATCTGAACCAGGTGGGGTGAGCTTGCTACTAGAAATGTGAATCAAAATGGGACAAAGTGGGTACTGTAGCGGAATCCATGACGCTTCCTGCTTTAGGATAAAGCCCTCTTTCACACAGCTAGTATTGGCAGTTGACAACTCACAGCTCAGTCTTTCTCCTGGAATTTTCTTATCTGAAGGTCAGCCTGCATTCAAAGCATCCTTGATACTGGGATACAGAGGCTCAGACCTCTTGTCTTTGTTTTGGACAGTTCAGCCCTTGGGATCAGCTGAAGCCTTTGCAGTACATTTTAACTTCAACCTCTGCCCAGTCCTGCTTCTTTCACTTTCAATTTTTCTCAAGTGCACATCCCAAAATTTGCTGTATAAATATTTAATTCGAAAAGCTTCTTCCAGGGACCCCTGCCACAAATGTTCCCCAACTTAACATCAACTAAGGAGTTATATGCAAATATTCATGTAGATAGTAAACATTCCTAAAGGCAATTCATGCACTTTATAAAATATTAGGTTGCTATGTATAATTTATCCCAGAATGAACAAGCAAGAAAAAGAATTTAAAAATTGATTCATAAAATAATACGACAGAGATATAAAAATGAGAACATACAAAGATTCAAAAGAATATAATATTAATGAAATTATTTGTAATCAAAACCATAAGACATTTTAGAAAGTTGATTGGCTTATTGTAAAAAGCATACATTGATTTTAATTTGAAAGGAAAACTCAATAAAATGTACAAATAAAAGATCAAAGAAATATTTTTTCATCTTCTATGGCTTGCAAAAATATTAAGACTTCTGAAACAGCATCACAAAGCTAGTTATATCTGGATAATCTCTTCTACTCTTGAAACCAACACATGCTTATCTTGATGAGTACCAAATCAACTTATCTTGCCTCTATCTCCACCTGAACTTCAAAATTTTATACATAATTTTTTACCTTATATTTCCATCTGAATATCCAGCAGGCACCTCAAAATCAATATTTACAAAACTAGATTCTTTCTTTATCATTATTTTTGCCTCCCTCTCCTTTCCAAACTGAATTTCTTTTCTTTAAATTTTATATTGGTTGATATCAAAACATAGAGCTGCTGTAAAAGTTTGAATCTTTTTCTTGACTTTGGGCTCTTTCTCATTTTCCACCTTATTATTCTTCAAGTCCCGCCAATTGACCTTCATTAATGTTTCTCTTTCCTTTTCTCTCTTTGTTTTTTTTTTTTTTTAAGATGAGGTCTGGCTCTGTAGCCCAGGCTGGAGTGCAGTGGTGCCATCTCAGCTCACTGCAACCTCCACCACCCGGTTCAAGCGATTCTCCTGCTTTAGCTTCCTGAGGTGGGACTAAGCTAAGTTTTGTATTTTTAGTAGACACGGGGTTCTACCATGTTGGCCAGCCTGATCTCTATCTCCTGACCTTATGATCTGCCTGCCTTAGCCTCCTAAAGTGCTGGTATTGCAGGCTTGAGACACCACACCCGATCACCTTCTCTTTTTTATGCTATGAGGCATTATAGCCTCTTACTATCTTTAAACTAAACTACTGTAATAGCATTCTTAGTTGGATTCTTGCTTGTCATTCTTCATCCATCATAAATCCCTTACATAAATACCACCAGTATGAGATTTTACGTTGATGAAATTGTTTAATGACCCTTTGTTGCCTGTAGAATTAAAAAAATCCTTAGTATGCCACATATGATCTTTTATTATCTAGTGCCTGACTACTATTTCATCCACATTTCTCACAGCTCTCTTAGGTGGTATTATTTACAGTTCATGCTTTGAATCATACATCTACTTTTCCATCTGGCTTCAAAATTCAACTGAGGCATTCTCTAATCCACCAGACACAAAACCTGTAAACACACTGAAAATCAATGTTCGCATCTATTTTTTCTCCTTCATTCTTACAATATTGAAAGTAGTTCTTCCTCCAGCAAACCTTAACACTTTTATATGCTGTATGGATTTTATTCATTTTGAAGATAATCCATTTAAATACAAAAAGAAAATGATAAATTACATTATTTTAAAGTGTTTTAGCTGACAGAAAGGTGGCTCTCTAAAAGTCTCTGATATCTTCCTATTTTAGCCCAAACTGTTTTCTGAGACTTAAATCATAAAATCATAATAAGGCTCTGCCAAAGTTATCCTGATTGACTTATTTTTTATTCCAGGTAAATAAAAAAGAGGGTTCATGGGACTCAGATAAAAAAATGGAGTGTCTTGGTGCTACATGTTGCGATTTGCAAGTTCAAGTCACCAAACTGAATTGCAAACAATATATGTTTAATACATCATGGGATTTTGAATGTTATATTACTTATAGCTTAAAACATATATTTAAGAATTGTTTTTATAAACTCCTCTCAGAATACTGTTAAAGCAAACTCATTTCATGCTTTGGAAATATTCTAAATTATTTCTGATGAAAACCATGATGACTATCTGCCATATCAATATGCTAGATTATTTTCCATTATACTGCTAGTTTTCCCATCTTCTCAGTAAATTTGCAAGTAACAGAATACTCAGTGGAAAGGTTTAGTTTGCACCACCTGGATTCAATAGATATGACATTCTGATAAAATATCATAGACTGAAAGTAGAAATTGAATGCGATATGTAGAACATGTTTCAAAACCCTTGAACTCTTCACCTAATTCAATAATATAAAATATAAAAAAGGTGGAGCTTCAGGAAGAGAATTTTAAAGCAATATTTTGAGAGAGAGCTGCTATTACCCCACCCTGCATTCCACCACCAAGGGACAAAGGGAAGATATTGATAGGAAGAAAAAATGAGTTTTAATAGTTTCTCATGGAACTTAGCAGAACCAAGAATATAGTTTTGACTCATCCCAGGAAGTGTGAAGGATAGGAGTAACACAGGGAGATGAACTGCTTGGGCAGCATGGCAAAGATGGGTCACTATTATGTCTGGAACACAGGAGTACTTTTTGAATGGAGCCCCACATTTTCAAGTATGTTTTCTCTGAATCAAATGTGGATCTCATAATACAATATCCCTTTTTGAGGCCATTTTAAGTTCAGCACTAAAGGAATCCATGGAAAAAGCAATAGAACTCCAAGTGTGGGGTCAATATGAAGAGAGAGAAATCCAGGAAATAATGGGAAGCTGCCTGCAAATGAAATGCACTGCCGGCAATTTAGGATGGAAATTACACAAGAGAAACTGAGCTATTAGCATGACTAAGCCCAGAGAAAAAGGTTCCACCTTGTGGACATTTAAGAACTTCCAGCCCTAATGTGGCACTCCTTCCCAGACTAAACTTCCAAGAATTCCAGGTAAGGGAGGGATTTGGCACTAAGTTAAATATTTGACAGTAAGTTAACTTCACAATTTTGACTATTTACTGCAATTAGAATTTATAATTACTACGTTCAGATTGTGTTTGAAATTTTAAAAGATGTTAGGAATTTCTATTTTGTGAGAATAACCAGAAGTAACAAAACCGTTAGAGGCATTTGAAACAGAGCAGCTCCATTTTGAATAGGGGCTTGGCAAAATATGGCTGAGACCTATTGGGCTCTATTCCAAGGAGTTTCGGCATTCTAAGTGTGATGGGATAAGAGGATGGCACAAGGTATGGTCACAAAGACCTTGCGGATAAAACAGAATGTGCTAAAGCAACCAGTTAAATCCCACCAAAACCAAGAGGGCTATGAAAGTGACCCCTGGTCACTCTTAGAAGTTAATTATAAGGCACTAGTATGCTAAGAGACACTCACACCAGCACTGTGACAGCTTGCAAATGTCTTGAAATGTCAGGAAGTTATTATACATGGTTTAAAAAGGGGTGAACCCCTCAGTTCTGGGAATTGCCCCCCTCATTCCTGGAAAACTCAAGGATAATCCACCCCTTATTTAGCATATAATCAAGAGATACCCAACCAATGATAAAAATAGCCAACCAGCAGCCCTCAGGGCTACTCTGCCTATGAAGTAACCATTTTTTATTCCTTTACTTTTCTAATGAACTTCCTTTCACTTTATGGACTTGCCCTGAATTCTTTCTTGTGTGAGATCAAATAACTCTCTCTTGGGGTCTGGATTGGGACCCCTTTCTAGTAACAAAATCTGTCTAAATTTTCACTTAAGAGTAGAGAAAAATTACTTGAATTAATACAAGTGGGAGGCTAAAATAAAGCTGTGTTTACAATATTGCCCTTGAGTCATATTTATTGAGCCTATCAATCAAAACTTTGATGATTTTTCCCTGTTTATCTTCTCTAATTGAATCTCCTCAAATCTTTGGCACCATCCTATTACTATCAACAGCTCACATAATTAATATCCTTCATGTGTAAAACAAGATGAAATATAATAGCAAATAAAACCTTTGGACCTTTTGAAATCGCCTTTGCAAAAATTATGAGAGAAATTATTACAGTGTCAGAGATCTGACCTAACTGACTCCATCTTGCTTCTAACTTCCAATCTGTCCTTGTTTATTCCTGGGCTCAGGCCAAACTAACTTTCGGAGGAACTCAGTTTATAATTTAACTTTATTTTATTTTTTAGCTCTTATTTTAAGTTCAAGAGTACATGTGAATGTTTGTTACATAGGTAAACTCGTGTCACTAGGGTTTGTTGTACAGAATTTCATCACTCATATATTAAACCTAGTATCCAATGGTAATCTTTTCTGCTCTTCCTACCCTCCAACCTCAAGAAGACCCCACTGTCTGTTGTTCCTTCATGTCCGTAAGTTCTTATCATTAAGCTCCCATTTTAAATGAGAATATCTGTTAATAGACAACATAAAGAATGGAAAAAAAAATTTGTAAACTATGTATCTGACAAAGGTCTAATATCCAGCATTTATAAGGAATTTGAACAAATTTATGAGCGAAAAAAACAACTCCATTAAAAGTGGACATACATGAGGACAACAAGCATGTTAAAAAAAAAAAAACACAAACCCTCAATATCACTAATCATTAGAGAAATGCAAATCAAAACCACAATGAGATACCACCTCGTATCAGTCAGAATGGCTATTACTAAAACATCAAAAAATTACAGAGGCTGGCATGGTTATGGAGAAAAGGGAACACCCGTACATTGTTGGTAAGAGTATAAATTAGTTCAATCATTCTGGAAAGCAGTATGGTAATTCCTCAAAGTGCAAAAAGCAGAACCACCATTCAACCCAGCAATCCCATTACTGGATATTTACCCAGAGGAATATGAATCATTCTAGGATAAAGGCACATGCATACAAATGTTGAGAAATGTTAAGTTTATGAATATTGATGAATGCTGAGTGTATGATAGAATATATTGTTTGCTAGGAAAAATGATGACAAGGAATACCTAGCCGCCCCCTCACCCCAAGTAGAAAACTACTTGGGGCATTCCAAAGTGGCAGGACAATGTATAAATATCACACACTGGTTAAAACAATTCTTTGAGATATCTGACCCTGCCCCCGTGGCTCCCTTGTGGAGAATACCTTTTAGCTTGTTTGTAATCAGTGGTAAGTGGGCAACAGCTGCCTACTTGGTAGATTTCTGTGTTATGAGAAAATACAGAACAGTTGTTTGTTAATAATAATCACCTGTTCAGAGAGAATAAATACGTGGATCAGAATCTGCTAGGGGCCTTCAGCCTGGAATGCTGTCAGCCCCTGAGGCTCTCAGTTTGGAAGGCTGCTGGTCCCCCCCAGATAGACCCACTTTGCTGTTCTATCTGGGTGTCTGCCTCTCATTTCCTTCAGCGCCTCCTGGGTGGGGATCTCTCCAGCCAAGCTGGTACTCAGTATAGAATTGTTCGTTACAGCATTATTCACAAGAACAAAGACAAGGAATCAACCTAAATGCCTATCAATGACAGATTGGATAAAGAAAATGTGCTACATATACACTATGAAATACTATGCAGCCATAAAAAAGAATGAGATAATCTTTTGTGAGAACATGGATGAGCTGGAGGTTATTTCTCTTAGCAAACTAACACAAGAACAGAAAACCAAATATAGTTTAACTTTGAAACAAAGATAATAACAGCCCTTCACTGAAATAAGACCCCTTCTTGCCTGGGGACTAGACTGCCTTTATAGGACTAACAAATTAGCTGCAAGATTAGAAATTATGGTTTAAGAGTCATGCAGCTGAAGGCTGCAAGATTCCAAACTTCCCAATCCTGAGAATAACATCACTATCATACAAGTAAGATTAATGCTTGAGATGCTTTTCCAGATCTTCCACTTGATGGATCAGCTGGCAGAACCCAGATCCATAAACTGGCTTGTTTGGTCTTGTGGCTCCCATCCAGGAACTGACTTAGTGCAAGTGGATAGTTTCAATTCCCTGTGCTTTCATCTCTGACCAAACTTATCAGCACTCTCCACTTTCTGATCCCCTATCCGATCCCCACGTTTTTGGGGAAACTAATTTGAGTAATAATAAAACTCCAGTCTCCTGCACAGTTGACTTCGCATACATTACACTATTTCTTCATTGCAATTGGCCTGTCTTAATAAATCAGCTCAGTCTAGGCAGCTAGTAAAGGATAGTTACACTTTCATTCACATATATCTACTGCCTCAAGCCTCCTCTTCAAAGAAGCATCTACATTCAGTGCTTCTACTTCCTCACCCTCCTCATACCACTCTTGCCAACACCAGACTCACATACATGTAATTTGCATATTTAACATCCAACTTAACATCTTAAAAATGAATTACTGATTTTTAGCTTTCAAACCTGCCCCACTACCACTTTCCATATTTTAGAGATGACAACTCCTTTCTCTAATGCTCAGGCCAAAAATATTAATGACATTTTGATACTCTTTCTTTGTCTCATGTTCTATATCTAATCCATCAGCTAATTATATTTTCTTTACTAAAATACATCTACAACTCTGCCATTATTTTTTTGTCAGTTCCACTGTAGAGACTCAGATGTGAAACACAATTTCTTTTGATGATTAATTCAGTAGTTTTCTAATTCAGGGAATTGCAAATATTTTCTCTAAAGGGTCAGATATTTTACATATTTTTATTAAACATTTTACAAATATGTTTACTAATTTACTAATATATTTAATGATATATTTAATAATATTTTATTAGTATAGTTAGTAAATATTTTTGACTTTAAAGGACAAGAGGCAAAAACCAGGATATGATGTAGTTGTATATAGAGAAAGAGAAAAAATATTTTTGTTGACAAAATTCAAATGTAATAATACTAATTGAGCACAATTTTTAAAATAACACATGACTAATAATGACAGAACTGGAATCTACTCCTGTTAGTATTTCCCATTATCAAGTTGAGTGTCAGTTTTACCTGAAAAAAGGTTTTTTTCATTCAAAGCCTTACAAAAATAGGCAGTGGGATACCCTGTGAGATATATACTAGTTTTCTAGCAACTACACTTATACCTCCGAAGTCTTCACTACAGAATAGCTAGGGTAATTATTTTTAAAACACAAATCAAATGATGCTATTCCACTAAATCTATCTTACTCAAGGTAAAAGCCAAATTTCTGACAATGGCCTGCGAGGTCCTAAATGATTTGGTGTTCCTATTTATTGATTGTCTTTATCCCTTCCTACTCTTCTACTACAGGTTTCATTCAGCCACACTGCCCTTCCCCATGAGCCTCTTGCACTGGCTCTTCTCTGTGGCTGGAACTTTTTTTCTCCAATTACACACATGCGACTGACTTTTTGTCCTCCTTCAATGAGCTTCCTCCTTTGAGTTTCTCCACAAATGCCTACTTAATGATTCCTATCTTACTAATCTCCTTAAAATAGCCGTCTCCCAACTCTTCCCCTTACACTCCTGGTCCCATTTCCCCAGCTTCACTTTTAATTTAACTTTTTCTTTTTCTTTTGTCACCTAATATACTCAATGAGTAATTTATTTAATATGTTATTTTTTCTCATTTGTTTTCATGAGGTGATAAAGGCTCTTCATTGATTTTGTTCCCTGATGTTTCCCGGGGAATTAGAACAGTGTCTGACACATGGCAGTTGCTCAATAAATATTTATTGAATGAACAAATATATATATATTATTCTATTTATTCAGACTTCTTCCCATAGCATCAAAACTACTCTTGTTGAGACCACTGATTAACTTTCATAAAGTCAATTTATTCCTTCTCTTAGAAAGTCAGTTTTTGAAATACTCTGGCTCACTGGTTTTATAACCTCCTTACTCTATGTTTGTTTGTTTTTGTCTAATTTTCTGCAATCTCATCGCATATACCTCCAAAGCTTAAGCATTATTTTTCTAAATTATAAACAGGTATATATGTAGATATGTATATTTATATATCTATCTCTATTTGTATGTGTTTATAAATTGTATATATGTATATATCTCCCTTATCATAGGACCCTGAATCATCTGTCTCCTGACTAACTCATAGCCTTCGCTCATGTTTTTACTTCTTCAGCACCATGCTGCAGTCATACTTTCAAATATTGTCCATTGATTCTATAAATATTTTCCATTCTGAAGGACAGCTCTCCAAAGAATTGTTCTGTAACTGGCTTTTAGCTGAGTCTTCAACAAGTTATTCCACTATTACATCAAGCAGACTCTTTCTGAATGACGATGCATTTCATAATATTAGGGCATCACATGGTTATTTTGTAAAGGCTTTCAAATTAAATTTAAAAAGCCACACCACTTCTTCCCATATTTATAATTAGTCTTTCCCTCATATTGATGATGTACCACAGCCTTTGCAAAAGCCAACTCTTCAGCTTTCACCTGCACCCTTCCCAATGAAGCACAAGTGACAGTGTGCATAATTATGCCATATTGCTTCATGCCAGAAGTTATTGCTTCTGCAAAGGATTATTATTGCTTTTTGACTGCTGAATAATACAGCTCCACAGTCCCATCCCAAGTGTCTACTATTTAAATGTATTTATGGTACTCACTATCTTAGCCTGGATTTTTCTCCTGAACAGTGTCTAATGATAAAAATTTATGTATGAATAGTCTATTTGCAAATGCTATCCTAAAGAGCTGGCATGGAGCAAGCTAGGGGCTGGAGCAAATAAAAATATTTATACATCAGCTCCCATTTCCCATTGGGCATGTGTCACAGACTGTTGCTCACTGTGCCTTAAGTCCCCTTCACTTCTGAGCTCTGTATGTATGAGGCATGTTTGCATAGCTGAATAGAAGACAAGAAAGTTGTGCCTGAAAGATAATCAGGTTGTGCAGACACAGCTGCTGTTTAGAGCCTGTGAGGGACTAAACACTGCCCAGTGGTTGCAGTGGGATAGGGCCTAGAGGATATGATGTTGTATGTAAAAGATAACCAATGTACTATTAAAATCTCAATTAAAGAATTATGTATTTTTTGTGTTGTCCTGTAACTTGACATATTTGTATGAAGCTAAGGTCTGACCTCTTCACTGCTATTGTGAGCTAGTAGCTGTGTACCTAGCATAGAATATGTTATAAAGATACTTTTGCTCAATATTTTTGAAACAAAAATGAAACGAGAGATTAAAAAATTACTTTTACATTAAAATCTTCACTATGTTTTAAGCAATAATTTTGTTATAGAAAATGTAATTTTATTTCAAAATTGCTTAATTTAACCTTTAATAATGCTAATCAACTGTCTACTTGAAGATCTAAGATGTTAAATCTTAAAGAAAATGATGTATATTTTTATAGAGTTAAGATACAGAATATTTTACTAACATAAAATATTTGCAGCATGAAGATAGATGAATATCTTACAAATATACATTTATATCGCTGATATTTTTAAATTGAAAAAAATTAATGCTATCTCTGATGGTTATGATAGGTAGTAATAGTTAATAATACATGTATTCTTTGTGATTTTCCAGAATCTCTCTGTGAAAAGTAATTCACGTTTCCTGAAGTATGTTAAATGTCTTTTAGCTGTCAGAGGTATGTTAATAAATTTATTTTAGGGCAATTTTCTTCATGTTTTTATTAAAGATCAGAATGTCTTATTTAACCTCATGACTTTACATGTAGGATATTGTCATTATTTGTACTCTTTGTACAAGGTTCTGTATAATGGGATTTTGTTATGTCAATATGCTATACGACTTCTACACTTCCACAGAATATAAAAAGCTTCACTTTACCTGTTAGTTGTCTGCTATCTACCCACAAAATGAACATTCTGCATTCTGCTGTGCAAAGTTATCAATATTTAACCAAAATTGACAGGACACTTGAAAACCAAGTGAACCAAGACTTATTACAGTAAAGCTGAAGGTCTTCTTTACATGACACACACCCCATAATAACCAGTGATCTATACAGCTGTAATGTGCTTGGGTCACTCAAACAAATAGGAATACATTTTTGGCTTTCATGGGTAGATATATTGCTATAACTCAAGGAGTTTGAACCAGAAAAGAAGTTAATTGCATTCGAAAAGAGCTTGAGAATTATATTCTCCTATGACCTTGTGGATTTGCACGAGGTATTACTTCCACAGAGATCACTACCACAAAGGAGTCCTAAAGACTACAGTAAATTTTAAATTATAAAAAAGCAAAGCAGCCTGCTTTGTTCCAGTTTAGCATTCCATTAAGAAAAGCTGCAGGCTGAGCACGGTGGCTCATGCCTGTAATTTCAGTACTTTGGGAGGCTGAGGCAGCGAATCACCTGAGGTTGGGAGTTCGAGACCAGCCTGACAAACATGGAGAAACCTCATCTCCACCAAAAATACAAAAATTAGTTGTGTGTGGTGGCACAAGCCTGTAATCCCAGGTAATACTAAGTATTTATATATATGTATATAAAGTAAATACTTATTAAAGTATATATGTGTATATAAAGTAATAGTAAATATATACACACATATATAAATACTTAGTAAACTCCTTTATATAGATATATATATTATATACTTAGTAAACTCCTTTATATATATACACATATACATAATATATATATTATATATACATATATATAAATACTTAGTAAACTCCTTTATATAGATAGATATAGTATACATATGTATATAGATAGATATAGTATATATACATATATACTTAGGAAAGTATAGATATATATGGGAGTTTACATATATGTGTGTGTGTGTATGTCTGTGTGTGTGTGTGTGTGTGTGTGTGTGTGTGTGTGTATCTCTAATTAATTCTTTCCTTCTAGAGAACCCTGACTAATATACCCGTCTTGTAAGCATAGATTTCCAGAAGAAAAACAGTATGAGCGTGAGTAGGGTTAGTTAACAGATATGTGATGTCAAGCAAAGAACATGTCTGTTATCCTGGGCACTAGTTTTCCAAAAGAAAAAATAAATGTACTCACAAATTTCAACTCTAATTATGCAATTGATAATAAAGAATCATATGCTACTAAATAATTCACAGCCTAACATGAGCTGCAGAAACCATTCTCATTTACTTTTAACATAATTATTTATTCTTTAAGTCAGTCTGTTACCATTTTTAAAGAAAAGTGACTTATATATTTTTTCCTTTCATTTCAAAAAAGTGCAGGGGTCAGCAAGGAAGGACTAGAGCCATTTGAAGACAGACCAGGTTCCTGCTCTTGTTTCTTCCTTGGATTTCCACTGCATAGTTTTGTGTTTATATTTGCTTCTAACTTTATCATTATATATAAAAAAAACCTGGACTTCCAAACTGCTATATTGGACTTTGACGTATTCCTCTATTACTGGCTCAGTTTGCCCTTCTAGTTTTAACAAATTCTTGGTTTCAGATGAGCAAAACCAACCAACAAACCAACCCAAAAGCCAACAAACAAACCAACCAAACATCATCCCTGTAGTCCTAGCTGCAGCTACAGAGATCTACCATGTGTCACCCTCTCAACACAGAGGCACTTTCTGGCATCAATTATTAGGTTTTGACTATGTGCCTTGCAGTAAGATTTATATTCATCTTACCTACAAGTCAATTGCAAAAGCCAAAATGTACTGGCCATATGATTGTATTATTTGATAGATTTAAAAAACCTGATTAATTTAATGGAGTATCATTGTCAAAAGGCAATAATAAAAATAATTGTTTTGCCTTTTATGGAATAGAAAAAATAAATTTGTTTTCCTAACAAATTATTTCTCCGTAATTTGAAAAGAAATCTCACTTTTTACAAAATCTTTAAATTAAATCAAGGTTAAATAATTTAAATTGTTACAGAAGGGACACTATTCTGGCGAAAGAGTGCCGCTAAACCTCATTAGGTCACATTCTGGTTTCCTGTTTATCTTACCCTGGGGATTTCCAATCAGTTAATATGGTAATACATAGTTTCCAAGGAGCCCTGCTTTCACTTTAATACACTTAACTGCTTGACCCCATTATCCGTTCCACCTGGAAGAGATGAGATCAGGCAAGACATTAAATCAAAATTTTATTAGGCCTTAGGTGATAACAAAAGTGTAAACGTGAGAGAGTACAATATCCATATGAGCCCCAACCTGATTCCTGTGGCAGAGCCTTTTGTTATCTAGGTTGTCCTTAAACATGTCTACCCCTACACAGTGATATATAATACTTACCTTTCTAGTTTCAGTTCCATGTCTTAATATCCATCTCTATCCTGGATGAATCATCATTTTTTCTGGGAAAAACATATACTGCCCAATACCAGTATGCTTGACAGTAATTTGCTGAACTCAACCTTCCTCCTAGAGTTACATCTATGCTGTACTATGGAATCACTTTAAAGACTGGGCAATTTAGTGACAAGGTAGAAGTACTGAAAAAATAAACCAAATATAAGTGAGAGAATAATGATCCCTGTACTGAATATAGAACAAGAAATCATGTGGTAGAACAGTACAAAACATTTAAAGATATTTTCATGAGCTCAGGAGTCTAGCTTTCTATGTAAACATATTGACCACAGGATTCATGCACAATTCTTATTTTGATTTTCTTTACAGAGATTGAAAAAATATAAGATCATAAATTTAGTATAAATTTGAAGTGTGTGGATATTGAAACTATTAGGTCAAATATAAAATTAATAGTTTTGTGGCTCTAAAATGGTCAAATTAAGCAATTGCATAATGTTCAATCTAATGATTCACGAATCAATGAATGGACAATGGATGATAGTATAAAATTTAAAATTTTAAAATAAACTGTGTCACAAGTTATAAAAATTAGACTTCTTTATTGCTACAAGATTATTGACGAAAAATGATGAAATCTTCTTCAAACAAGCCATCAAAACTATATAACTTAAATTTCTTGATTATTTACTATTGCACACATTTATTAAATATTTATTTAATAAATACCTACTATGCTCTAGACAAGTAGTACTGTGTTACAAATATGATAATAGAATTAGTGAAGATAACTTGATCAAGTTCATGCAGCATTAAGGAGCAGAAATGGGACATATGCTTTTAATGACCTTTTTATACATTTTTGTGCCATAGTTCCACTCTTCCTTTATGAGTTTTATATTGTGTTCCAAATGTAAAATTCATGAATTCTTCACACATAGGCCTTAAAAGCATTAATATTATGATAAATAAACATTTATATAAATGTTATCACAAACATTTAAAAACACTTTTGTGATTCTTTTTGAATATGTTATATAAATATATTGTGATGACAAAATATTTTCAGTTATGACGAGATGATCAAATTATCTCTCATTGCTTAGCACTATTCTGCCTATACAATGCAATTGACATTGTTATCTCCTTGTCTGCAGGTTAAATAATATTAGGATAAACAAAACTTACAAGTGTCCAAAATTGCAGTTTTATTCTCTTACCTTTATAGAACAATAGTATTTCAAACCTGCAAACAACTTTTCTTTGTGACTGATGTCACTACTATTTAGCCCTTTGAGGTTAGCATTTATTGATTTTGCTTTTACTTTGATTGGATCTTACCTACCTCGGTGCTTCAGTAAATTGAAACCTTCTGTAGTTCATGGAAGAAAGCTGAGAGCAAGGCTATGAGAAAATGTACACTGACCTCAATTTGTTTCAGACTATATTGGTAAAATCATTGTTGCTGTGTTACAGAAGTGACCTTGGCTGGATTTGCGTAAATTTAATTCATAATATTCTATATAGCTGATGAAAAACTGGCCTTAAGGGTAAGAATTAAAATGAAATAATTTTAAAATTAAAAATACCAACACTTGTGCTGTTTCATGCAAATATTGCATCATTTCTCACATGCATTAACTTCTGTACTTCCATTGGAGCCGTTCAACACAGCTGAATATTTACTGTGTTATAGGCAATGTGCTTGTTGTGGAGGTTACAGAAGGGATTATTTATTGTGTGATCTGCCTCTTACAGAGTTCATAACACAGTAAAAGATGGACCCAACATACTTAAAAATTATGGTCTATTACAGCAAATGATGAACATCATGTGAACTGTAGGAGGACCGATTAGTGGGTCATCATGTAAATTTTGGTGTAAACTGGGACTCTGTTATGGGTAAAATGAGAGTCATTATTAATAATTATGCTGCAACAACAAGAATAAATCAGAATTCTATATGCAAAAATTGGATAATGTGCATGTTAGCTTAGTAGAGGTAGAAGACTTCTCAAAGAATTTTGGAATTTAGCCTGAAAGTGGAAGCTATTCAATACACAAACAGAAAAGATATTGGGGAGAGTAGATAAATAGAAAATAAGTTCAAGTCATATGGCCCAGCATGAGTAGAAGCACTGAATTTAAAAAGTGGGGAAAAAAAGGACTTGGGAAACCTGCTGAAAAATACAGCAAAAGATCTAGTGGTAAATAAGATTGGAAAGAAACTGAGACCAGATTGTGAAGATGATGTTCTGTTTTATTAAATAACTTGATATTTATGCTGTCCAGTGATTCAAAGGTAATGTAGAGCACAGTTCAATTCCCAGACTTTGTGGCTTATTAGAATCACTTGGGAAGCAGGTGCCACGGTAGCACACTATACTAATTAAGTGACTAAGTTCAGGGTAGAATCCAGACAATTGTTTTTAAAGATCTCCAGGTGAATACAATTTGCATTCAAGTTTGGGAATCATCAGTGAAAGCGATATCATAACTTGTTTCAAAGCACCTGGAAACTTTTAAATAAAATATTCAGAACAATGTCCAACTACATGGACCTTCTTTATATTTCTCCAATATGCCAAGCAACGGTCTGAACACATTTGCAGTGCCTGTTTATTCTAACTGGAACCTTTTTCAGGAAGATATTTTGTATGTGACTCTCTATAACTTTATTCAGATTTCTGTTAGATATAAACTGTTCGAAGAAACATACCGTGACCACTAAAACAAATATAGCAACTTTTATCCCTTTTTCATCCAATACACATATGTATTTGTCTTCTTGTTACTTAGAGATACCTGATATTATGTATGAATTTATTTGTTTAGCTATTTATTTCTGTCCCACACATTAGACTATGATTAATATATATATATATATATATATATATATATATATATATATATATTACAGATAGTTTTGTCTAAAGAGTGCTTGGCAGAGAACACATACTCAGTATATACTTGTTAAATGAATAAATCATCATGAAAATAAGGGAGAGTAATGTAGCCACTCTGTGTCTCTGATGCAGTTAGAATGTTCCCATTTTTTTTAAAGAGGCTAACTCCCCATTAGTATTACACTTGAATTCTATCATTTCTCTGTTTTCTGCTTAAAATTGATGTGAGAAAATAAATTTCTTCTTTTTGAGGGATTATGCTAAGTAGAATGGAGACTTGAAGTAATAATCTAGGATCGTATGCTGAATTTGGAGAACTGGTAGTATGTTGTTCAGTTTTACCAAACACCAACTGTGTTGGAAGCTGCATGACCCCCAGAAGGTAACCTTTCCTCTCATAAATCTGGTGTTCTGAACCAATGTGACAATTCTGCCACAATTTTTTAATAAACATTACATTTTTAGTTATCTAACATTTCCAGATACTGAGAATTCAATTTAACTTCCATAGTTTTAAAATTAAAAAAAAAAATCACATCCAGTTGTTGTCATTTAATATATTTCTCCATTTCTGAGTTTGGATGCTCTGACATTAGTTGATCAAACTGATACCATTGGCTTTGCCTCTACCAATTGGTAAGATTTGACTTCAAGAGGCTTCTTGAACATCTAATTAGTCCTCTAGGTCAAAAAACCACCCAATTCCTTCGTGCAGCTTCGTATAGTGGCTATATAATTCAGACACAAATATTTTAATTTGGGTTTATAAAGTATTCTATTGAAAATTGGAAGGTACTGACATTTGAAGAGTGAGGAAAGTAACATATTTTCTAACATATTTATATTTACATGTGGAAAAATTAGAAATTTTCTGTGGCTGAGATGTAAAAGGGGCTCTGAAACAGAGCAGGACTAGACTCAAGCAGAACAAACAAACACTCTTTACTCGAAAGCAGAACCTGTTAAGAACTATATCACTAAAATACTTTCAGAGGCATATTAATACTGCTTTGATGATTGAAATCCATTTTTACCTTGTTTTTCTTTACCGTTTCTCTATTTTATTTTTGAAATTTATGTGACAAAAATGAATACAGATTAGTTGAAATATAAAATTATTTTTAAATGCATGTATTTGTATATAAATGCATGCATGTATATATACACATATGTATTAACATACATATATATAACCTATTTAATCAACATCTTTTACCCAAGTCTAAACCTTACATGACCATATTTTTATATACTCTATATGGGTACTTTTTCTGAAACACTTGAACCACCATCTCTAGAGTCAACCTCTGACAAGTATTATGAGCAATGTCCTCAGATATCAGTAACTATCTCCAAAAGATAAACAGTTTAGCCACATCTTCCTTTGTTCTTTATGCATACAAGGTGAAATGAAGAGAGTCTTCTACCCTGCTTCCTCAGGAAAATGAGCATCTTTCTTCTTCTGCCCCTACCATTTCCATGTTCCCATTTCATTCCTGGGAATCAGTTTTTATGGCCTTCATCATATATGTCAAATTTGCCAACCCTTTAAGTTTTATAATAGAGTTTTAGAAGAAAGATTTAATTAAGGAAAAAATTGATACTTTTTCCACTATAGTGAAATCTTGCCAGCCCCATAAAACTCCAAAGAATGATTTATTTCTCTTAAAAAATGAGCAACCTGAACCCAATAACTTTTGTAAGACTATGTGGCAAAGTACTAGCTTTGTTACTTTTAGGTTTCAAATATCAAAGCTCATTTTGTGCTTTTATGAGGTGGGGTGAGGAGATCATTTTTTTGAAAAAGTTAAGTCAAAATAAATTAATGTCAAAGTAGAATTGTTGATAAAATAATGACATAATTCTAATTAATTGCTTTAAAAGAGAAAACCTATGGATCTATAAGTCCAAATTAACCAGAATACTGGTTTTGAATATCTATTCATTCTTATTCATTGCAATTGCCAATTTTTGAAATACAATTTGCTTCGTCCAGTCAGTTATGCAAAGACCTTGGAAATCATTGAACTCCTGTCTTCCTCACAACAAGAAAAAATATTTTAAAAATAAAAATTACCAACTCTTCCTAAATGTATCAGAAAATTTAGATCACAGACCAAACTTCTGTCAGAATAATTGGTGAGCTATATAGGCAGATAGATACAGAAAATCATGGTTTACTTGGAGCTGAAGCCCAGAAGTTAAAAGCTAAGAAGCAAAAGGCTGATGCTGGAGCCAATACTGGTAGAAACATCTTAAATAGTAACTGACAAATTTATGAATGCTCAGTATAGACGAGCTTGAGAGTTAGCAATTCTGATGGGGCCCAGTCTTAGGCAAGCTCCTATACTTTTGTGGTTTTATCTACATAAGCTGTATCTGATTCTTATTGTGAAGATGGGGTATGGGGGGAATCATCTGGTGCTTCTACCAGGGAGAAGGGGTGGAGTAACTATTCTTAGAGTTACTCAGACCCAGATTTCTCTCTTTTCCTTAACAAAGCCTACCCTCCAGGAAAAAAGAGAACTACTTTATCGAGGCCTAACCCACTGGAGTTTTACAAAAGCCTAACTGACCTAGGGAAAGGAAAATACCCAAATACCAGGGCTCTCTAGACTTTGAGGTGAAAAAAGGTAAACAGTCAACTCCCCTGCCACACACACATCTTACCATCACATCAATATTGCCCCTTTATAATAACAGGGCGTTACAGTTAAAATAATTCCAAATCTCAAGTCCTACTTAAAGAATCTCTAGGAATACTCAAAGACAAATACGAAGACACTAGAGAAAATGTTAGCCTACAACACCATAGCTACTGCAAACAGTAAATGCAGCCTAACTACTCACTAGATAAGTATAAAATATCACACAAAAGGACTGTCTGCCTCAGTTCTACCGGCTTGATAAATCATATCCTGCTTTGAACAAAAAATTGGAAGATATGCTAAAAGGAAAAAATACAGTCTAAAGAGACAAAGCAAGCATCAAATTCAAGCTCAAATATAAAGATTGTAGAATTATCAGACTAGAAATTTAAAATATATATATGCTAAATATTCTATTGGAAAAAGTGAACAGCATACAAGGACATATGAGAACTGTAAACAGTGTGAAACTCTAAGAAAAAGTTAAAAGAAAGTGCTAAAAATCAAAACATTTTAACAGAAGTGAAGAATGGTTTTGATGGCTATATCAGTAGACTGGACACAGCAGAGAGAGCAAAAAAAAACAAAAAACAAAAAACAAAACTAGTGAGGTAGAATATATGTCAACAGAAACTTCCAAAATGGAAATAGAGAGAGAGAAAATAATTTAGAAGATGAAATGAAATATCTGGCAACAGTGGGACAAATACAAATATACAATGTATGTATAATGGGAATACAAGAAGGAAAAGAAATAGAAAAAGAAACAGAAACAATACTGAAAGTAATAATGACTAATAATTTTCCAAAATTAATGACAGTTGTCAAAACAAAGATCCAGGAGGCCCAGAGAACACCAAACAGAATATAAACCAAAAGCCTACAGCTAGGCCTATCATATTCAAACTGAACAAAAGCAAGATATAAAAAGAAAATCCTGAAAGATGAAAATTATAAATATAAATGATCTAAAATCGAACACCAATCAAATAAAAATTTGGTTATGTATTGAAGTAAGACATTTGAAGATGAACCATTTTATTACAGTTTTAGACATCACAACTCTTGTTAGTGATATTCATGACACTTTCAAGACTTTCTTTTTATATCTTTGCTTTTGTTCAATTTGAATATAAAAATCAGGCAACTTTACAGTGTACTATATCGTCTTTGATCGATATTGAGGGAATGTGTTCTCTGTCCAGGTCCATAAGGGGGCGTGGTTTTAAGGGCAGGAATTTCCCAGTGCCATGACCCCCTCCCATCTCTCACCATCCCGAAGATTTAATGGCTTATGTTTGAATTTCGAGAGCATGATAAGAAACTAAAAGTCAGTCACTCCAGTGGAAGTTCTAAAGAACTACTTTCATTGGCCAGAGGAACTTGGAAAGGTGGGAATTTCTCCCAGGATAAATTCCCCTGCTTTTTCACCCACACTGGATATCTAGCTTTCTGGCATCCCCTCCCACATGGAGGGAGCTCCCTTTCCCCTCCGGGATTTCCCTCTGGAATCCCCTTCCACCTTCTTCATGGAAGCCTTTCTCTTCTTCGACTTTCCTTCTCTTTTCTCTACCTAAATAAAATCACCTTTCTGCAACTCATCTTGGGTCCGATATTTACTTTTATGAACATACAGCACACCTGCAGTGGTCCCATCGCTTATTCTTCAAGGGATTGGAAGCCAATAACCCACAGCATTTTCTCAGGGGTGCTGTTCCTCATCAGCACCCAAGAAAAAACCCGGTTATGATATCACACTCCAAATGAGGACTATGACCACTTAGATCCTAACACTGTTAAACTGCCGATGTCATTTTAACCAACTTAGTTAATTTGGTTTGGTTTGTTTCATAGGAACTCTTATTAAGGAGTATGCAACAGCATTTTGTTGTTATCCTTTTGATAATCGTAACAGTCCCCCTCCTGTGCTGTATTATTTTAAGTCTTAAATGTTTCTAATGCAGTCATCTGTTGAGAGTGGAATGGTCTCAAGAACATAAAGAATCATCAAGACCTGGGTCAGCAGGAACACAAAGAATCATTCAGCTGGTACAGAGCTGTGACTTGTGAATTCCACATTAACACCAAAGAAGCTCCATACTGAAACTAAAGGAGACTTTTGAATTATAACCTGAGACCAAATAAATCTTTATGATGGTGACAGAGACTGGCATCAATAACTAAAGTTTTGATCAGTCTCTCTAAATTGAGAAGCTGCCAAAAAAAGGGGGAATTGTTAGAGTAAACAAAATACAGCCTGTGAAGGACTCTGTACTTCTATATTTGAGTCCTGGATGAACTGTCACCTAACTTAATAGGTAGACAAGATTGAAAACATAACTTAGGAGTATGTACCTGTACCAACAGCTGAGTCTTGGCCATTCCCAGCAGCCATACTTCAATCACTCATACAGTAGTCTCAAATACATGTCATAATGATAACTCTTAGAAATTTTTAATTTTGATGAAAAACCTGGTAGGTTATTTTAATTATATGCTAAGAGTAGAGCTTAGGACACAAGACAGAAGTGCAGGTAAGTTTTGACTCTTTTCAGCATAGCTAGGCATGTGGCTAACTCCACATGCCCCCATGTCTTACCTAACTATACAGCAAGCAAGTTGAACAATTTTCAAAATTAAAGAAGCAGTTTATGACCTTAAAGCATTTAGCAAACCTAATATCTGATCTGCTTAATTTAGAACAAATGTCTTATTTTACCAATAATTTTTAAAGTTGTTTTTATTTCCCAAATATTTTTGAAGACACATTAATTAAAAGGCATTAGGTTTCATTTTTCTTTTAAAATATTTGATTTAAGCACTTATTTTTCTTTAAGCCAATTAATTAGAGCTCTTTTACATAAATATCACACACACAACACATATAACTACACAAACAGAAGAATAACCAGTAGTTATAAGATCATTCATTTGCCAATTTTAAAGTTGTTTAATTGGATTACTGGCTTTAGGGTAGAGTTCATCAAGTAACAGAGCCAGGAAAACATGCAGTTTCTAGGGTCTAATAAGCAGGCACAGCTGGAAGACAAAAACAGATCTCCAAAACTTAGGATCTCATTTTTATACCTTATCCTGGAGTCCCCAAAAGAGAGAAATGCTACAGGACAAGACAGTGCAATGCCTTTACCATGCATTTTATCGCATGGCAACTCAAAACCAATTAGCCCATTTTGCAATTAGCCCATCACTCTGGGAGCTTTATCTCTCAGTGGGAGATGGGGAAATTTTCATACTTCCTAGGTGACTAAGAGCAGACTTCCCTGATCCAAAGTTGCAAAGAACTAAGAATTTCCCCATAACTGCCATTAACCAGCCCCTGAAGTCTATTGCCTACCTAGTTATTACACACCAAAGCTGTCTCATAATGTGAAGTAATTTCTGATACCGTGCAAACTAACCATTAGATAACATAATATAAAACAGAACAGAGCCTTGGGTTTTGAAATGAATTTATTCAGTTTCTGTTCCGGGAATTTCATAAGAAAAACAGAGTTTGTTTGTTTTTTTTTTTTTTCTCAAAAATGGGTTGTGGTACCTTCTCTATTTTTCCCAAGAATTCCCAGGCTATCAAAAGTTGTCATAGGACCCCTCATGTGTGCATTAAGAGTGGCAAGACAAAATGGAGAAAAATAATAATTAAGTCAATGAGAAAACAAACAAAAAAGAAACACTCTTTTCCCAGAAAAACAAGATCCAAAAAGAGAAAGGAAAACTAACTAACTAAATAAATAAAGGACTTTTAAATATACCTATAGCTTGGATATCCACTTTTAATTAAGCTGACTTTTTTTTTTTTTGAGATGAAATCTGACTCACTCTGTCACCCAAGCTGGAGTGCAGTGGCATGATCTCAACCCACTGCAACCTCTGCCTCCTGGGTTCAAGTGATTCTCCTTTCTCAGCCTCCTGAGTAGCTGGGATTATCATAATGTTCTATAAAAAAAAGTTTTTTTAGTTTTTTATTATGCTACTTTTGCCAGGACAGGCAGGAAATATTTTGGGCTTTTAATCTTCACCAAAGGTAACTTCACAAGTGAAACCATTAAGTCTCAACTAAGGTTATAATGTTATCATGTGTGTATGAGGTATTTTCAAAGAGGTGGTAAGCAGATTTTATAAAATCTAGAGTCTTTCAAGGGAGCTTAAGGTGAGGAAAATGTAAGAAACCAGAAGTTTTTCATAGAGGGGAAGAGAAGTAACAAATAATAAGGTCACAAAGGTATTAACCAGAAAGTACACATTCCCTCAGTTAAGATTGAACCAGGCTGCTATCATAAAATAATGAGGCCTTAGCTGCTGAACTACAGCATTTGAGTAGTTTCCATTGCTTTTTCCAGTAGGAGTCTAGAGCAGTCAATTTTGAACTTGCAATAGCTTTTAAATACTTAAGGTAAATTTTAGAGCTAACTATAACATGAACCCCAAAACTCCTGTTCCCTAGATGGTGGAGACCAAAAGAAAGTACCACCACATGGTTACAAGGTCAAGCTCCCAAGGACAAAAAACAATGTAGAGACCTCATCCAGTTTTTTGTTTGTGCTGGGGACTTGCAGCAAAGTTTGTTACTGACCAGCTTGCTTGGCTGATTTGAACAGTGAACCTATGGGTTCCTAAGCCCATGTTCTAACCGAAGCTACCCCTATTCATGACAGAATGACAAAGAAAAACAAATTCATAGCACAAAATACACTAGATTCAGTACAGCTTAAGACTAGCCTCATGAATCCTTTTTCTCATTAATTAAAACTTTGTGAGAGATAATGATTTTTATCATTCCCACAACTGGTTTGCCCATAGAGAGAGAGAGAGAGAGAGAGAGGGACTAGCATTATCTGAGGCAGGGTGGGGAAGGCGAGAAGCTCAGGGAGGCCAGAGAAAAATCCACACATTGCAGCAATACTGAATCAAAAGTTCAGGTGACTACTTTTCAGTCATGAAGGGACCTTTTTAAGCAGTCCTATCAGCTCTTCAGCTCCTCCCTAGGAAGAAAAATGTTTCCTGGGTCCCATGATCCTGTGCATGCCTAATCCCATCATCCATTACCATCAGCAAAAAGTACAAAACAAATTTTTAAAAATCAATTAGCTGCTTAAGTTTTTATTTGCCTTTTGTAAAGTCTTTAAATAAAAACATTGAAATTGTTTTAGAAACTTCTGCACATCAGTAGGCATCCCTAGATAAGACTAATTTGGAAGACTTCATTTTTAAATATACTTTAGCATTTTGTTGTTCATTCAGAACATTCCACTGCAAGTTATCTTTAGTAAGATTTTTGCCATTTCTGTAAGACTTTGCTGCTTCTGGGTTCTTTACGGCTTATATACTTATGCATATATAAGCCAGAAAAAACTCAGTTATTCAGAAATTAAAGATCACATTTTTACCTAAGATATTGGCTTTGCTTTCTAGTTCCCTTTCTCAACTTGGCCAGTGATTTTTTTTTTTTTTTACTAAGCAAACAAGAAAAATGAAACAAAGGGGTAGAACACAAAAATCTCTGAGAATTTTCAAAGCCAAAGTTTACAATTTTTGCAATTTTACCATTTGCTACCAATTTCTTTTTGACCCAGTCCGATGTCAGAGACCTATAATTGGATCCAACCCAGTTAATTACCATATCTAATCCAATCCTGGACCCAGTCCAGTTTCTATCACAACTTCCAAACCCAGTTTGGAACAAAAATTTTCTCAAAGAAACTCAGAGAGCTCAAAACACAAATCTGCGGAGCTTCAGAATCCAAAAGAAAACTTACCACAAATCCTCAGCTGCCCTGAAAGATCAGTGAACACAAGTGAGTCCATCATGTATCTTGTTTGGTCACTCAGCATTCCTGGGGATCATTAGAAGCTCTACTTTGGATCCCACTTCTGACACCATCTAATAGAAGAAAAACTTAGAAGAATTAAATTTATAGGAGTTTAATTGAGCAATGAACAATTCGTGAATTGAGTTGACCCCAGAATCACAACAGATTCAGAGAGACTCGAGGGATGCCTTATGGTCACAACAAATTTATAGACAAAAAAGGGAAGTGATTTATAAAAATCAAAATGAAGTACAGAAACAGTTGGATTGGTTAGAGCTCTGCATTTACCTCATCTAGACACAGTTTGAATACTCAGCAGTATAGGACTGAAGTACAGCTGCTAGGACTGGTCATGTCTCAGTTATTATTACAGGTATGTACTCCTAAGTTAGTTTTCAATCTTGTCTACCTATTAAATTAGGTTATGGTTTGTCCACAAGAACTCAAATATAGAATTTATTCTCAGGTATTATTTAGATCACTTTAGCATATATTTAAAAATTTCAAAGAAATCAGAAAAAATATTCCTAGACATAATAAGTGATTATAGTAAAGGCATAGGATACAAGTTTAATATACAAATGCCAATTGATTTTTTATATACCATCAATGAGGAGTTGGAAACTAAAATAAAAAACACAGCACAAGTTTTGTTATCTGCAAAAAGAAGAAAGAAGAGAACAAGAAGGTGAAATAAAAGGAGAGGGAAGAAGAGGTGGAGGAAGAAATCTAACAAAATATGTACAGGATGCATATGGAGAAATCTACACAATTATAATACAATAAATCAAAGATATAAATAAATGGAGATATTTTATGTTCATGAATTTGAAAACTAAATATTGTTTAAGATGTCTTTCTCCCAAATTGCATCTATACATGCAATTCAATCTCAACAAAAATCTCAGCAATTTACTTTGTGTATATCAACAAACGATTTTAAATTTTATACAAAGAAACAAAGGAGTCTAAATTACCAACATCATGTTGGAGAAAAATAACAAAGTCAGAGAACTAATACTACATGACTGACTAGTAAGATTTCAAGATCTACTATGCAGCTAGAATAATAAAAACAGAATGGCTTTAACAAAATTATACACAAAAGAGATGAATGGAATAGAAAAATGAGCACAAAATGCCACCCACGCTAGAAGAGTCAACTCATCTTTGTCAGAGGAGAAATGGAAATCTGACAAATGGTGCTGAAAAAATTTAATGTTCACATGCAAAAAAAAAAAGAATATAAACACAGATCTTTATAAAAACTAACTCAAAATAGATTATAAACTTAAATGTAAATGCAAATCTCTAAAGTTTCTAAAAGATAGCATATGAGAAAAATCTATGTAACCTTAGGTTTGGTGATGCATGTTTAGATATAACACAAAAACAAGATCCATAAAATAAATAGACAAGTTGGACTTCATTAAAACTGTAAACACTTCTGCTCTGTGAAAGACAGTGTTAAGAGAATTAAAATACAAGTCACAACTGAGATAAAATATTTGCAAAACACATGTCTGATAAAGTAGTCATATCTAAACTATACAATAACCTAATTAAAAAGTGGACAAAATAACACAAAATGATAAAATATCTAGGAACATATCTGACAAAAGAGGTGAAAGAGTGGTATAAGGAGAGCTCCAAAACAGTGCTGAAAGAAACCATAGATATCACAAATGAAAAAAAAAAAAAAATTCAAGTTCATGGATTAGAAGAATATATGTAGTTAAAATGTTCATACTGCCCGAAGCAATCTAGACATTCAGTGTTATTCCTATCAAATGATAAAAATCATTTTTTACATAATTAGAAACAACTATTCTGAAATTTATATGGAACCAGAAATAACCCAAATAGCCAAAACAATTCTAAGCAAAAAGAACAAAGCTGGGAGTCTTTATACTATCTGACTTCAAACTATACTATAAAACAATGTTTACCAAAACAGCATGGTATTGGTACAAAAATATACCACATAGATCAATGGAATAGCATAGAGACCCAAGAAATAGAGCCACATACCTTCAACCAACTCATCTTCCACAAGGTTGACAAAAATTAGCAATGGAGAAAGGACTTCCTATGCAATAAACCCTGCTGGGAAAGCTCGTTAACCATATGCAAAAGAATGAAACTGCACCACTGCTTATCACCATATGAAAACATTAACTCAAAATAGATTAAAGTCATAAATTTAAACCCTCAAACGGGAAAAATCCTAAAAGAAAACCTAGGAAATACCCTTCTGGACAAAGAACTTATGGCTTAGTTCACAAAAGAAATCACAACAAAAACAAAAATTGACAATGGGATCTAATTAAATTAAAGAATTTCTGCAAAGCCAGAGAAACTAACAATGGCATAAACAGACAACTTACAGAATGGGAGAAAATATTTGCAAACTATGCATCCAACAAAGGTCTAATATCCAGACTATAAGGAACTTAAACAAATCAACAGCAGCAACAACAACAACAAATGTGAGCAAAAGACATGAACAAGCACTTCTCAAAAGAAGACATTCAAGTAGTCAATAAACATAAAAATATGCTCAACATCACTAATCATCACAAGAATGTAAATTAAAACTATGATTAGATATTATCTAACATAAGTCAGAATGGCTAGTATTAAAATAAAAGAATAATAGATGTTGGCAAGGCTACAGAGAAATAGAAACCCATATTTAATTTTAATATGAACTTTATATATGAGCTTTAATATAAATTTTAACATAGAACTACCATTCAACCCAGTAATACCATTACTTGATATATACTCACAGGAAAATAAGCCATTCTATCAAAAAGAAACCTGCATTCATACGTGTATTGTAGCACTATTCACAATAGCAAAGACATGGAATCAATCTAGATGCCCATCACTGGTGGGTTGGATAAAGAAAATGTGGTACATATACAACATGGAATATTACACAACTATAAAAGAAGAACAAAATCATGTCCTTTGCACCAACATGGATACAGCTAGGGGGCATTATTGCAAACAAATTAACACAAAAACAGAAAACCAAATAGCAAACAGCCTCACTTATAAGTGGAAGGTAAACTTTGGGTACACACAGACACAAAGACAGGAACAATAGATGCTAGGGATTCCAAGAACAGGGAGGAAGGGATGGGTGGAAAAACTTCTATTGGATGCATATGTTCACTATTTGGGTGACAGGATCAATAGAAGCCCAAATCTCAACATCACAAAGTATATCCTTTTAACAAATCTGTACATGTATCCCCTGAATCTAAAGTAAAAACTACAAATAATTTTTTTTTAAAGTAGGCAGAAGATTGGAAGAAATCTTCTCCTCAACAGAGAAGATACATAGCAAATGAGCATTTAAAAAAATGATCACTATCTTAGGCTATTTGGGAATTAAAAATTGAAAACAATAAAAGGTTACCATTATATATATATATATATATATATATATTAGAATAGCTAAAATTCAAAACACTGACAGGACAAAAAGCTGGTGAAGATGTAGAACTTCAGGAACACTTACTCATTGTTGGTGGGAATGTAAAATGCTACAGCCACTTTGGAGGACTTGTGGCAGTTTCTTTAAAAACTAAACATGATTTTACCTTATGATCTAGAATCTCCTGGGTTCATATACAAGTGAGTTCAAAATCAATATTTATATAAAACTTGTACACAAATGTTTGTAGCAATTTATTTATATATAATTGCCAATTATTGGAGTGACCAAGATGTCCATCAACATGTTACTAGATAAACTGTGGTACATTCAAATAATAACACATTATTTAATAACAAAAATAAATAAGCCACTAAGCCACTTAAATAAATATTTATAAGTGAAAGAAGCTAGTCTGGAAAGGCTATTTACTGTAGGATTCCCAATATATGCATTTTGGGAAAGGCACAACTATATTAACTTTAAAAAGTTCAGTGGTTGCTATCGGTTCATTGACAAAGTGGAAGCAATGAGTAGAGGTGCATGGAATTTTTCAAGACAGTGAAACTATTCTGTATAATATAGTCATGTTGTAGACACAGCATTATGCATTTTGAAATACTCAGATTGCTCTACAACATAAAAAATAAACCCTAATGTATGCCACAGAATTAGTTATTAATAATGTCTTAATAGTGGCTTATCAATTGCAACAAATGTACTACATCAAAACAAGATGTAAATGATATGGAAAGCTTTGGGTAGAGAAGGAGTACAAGGGAAATTCTTTTCACTGTCTGTTAAATATTTTATTATATTTGAAATATTTCTAAGAAATAAAGTCTATTATTTTTAAAAATTGCTTCCATATGCTTATGATAGTTGCAATACAAAAAAAGAAAAATAATAAATAAAGTATAGACTTCTATTATATTTGTCATGACTACATGTATTAAATACAAAATTGTTGCAATACCTTGGAATTTGAAACCCAGGGGTTATTATTTATAGAATATTATTGCTGCCAAGACCATGAATTATTTACTATTATTTTTATTCATTTTTTTAATTTACCTACCATTTTGTTAAAATAACTTCATTGGGCACAATGAGGAAAGGATACACTTATCTATAACTTTACTCCAAATCTAAGTTAAGGAAATAAAGGTATTTTTAATAGATTGAATGGTTATGTCCCCTAAAAACTCAAATGTTAAAACCTAACCCCTTAAAGCGATGGTATTAGGAGGTGAGGACTTTGGAGGCCCCATTCACAAGGGTAACACTCTTATGACCTTGCTATGAGAGTGGAGCCCTTGTAAAATGGAAAATGATCAAAATTCTTCCCTTCTACCATGTGAGGACCAAGCTAGAAGGGGACATGTACAAATCAGAAAACAGGGTCATCACCAAACACTGAATCTCCCAGTGCCTTAATCTTAAACTCATCAGATGCCATAAATGTGAAAAATAAATTTTTGTTGTTTATAAGATTCCCAGTCTATGAAACTTGGCTCTAGCATGCCTAACGAACAAGACAGAAACAAAAGTTAATGAACAGTATGTTCATAGAAGCAGTGATCTTATATCTTCCACAGGTTAACTGAAATAAAAAATAAGATATTGATAGAATAATTCAAGGCCATGATATTTTATTATTTGTATTTTTGGTGTCTTTCTTTTCCCCCTTATCTTGAATTCGATAATATCACTTTCCCCAATAAATAATTAAGAAGTACTAAAATTTGTTTTGTGTTGGTTACAGATATATTTTAATAAGCAACAATGAAATTTATGCATCAGAAAGTGAGAAGGAGAATAAGAAGTAGTAATAATGGCAAAAATGGTAGTGTTTGAACACAAAAAGTTTTTAATAAATTTTTCTGAAACTATATGGTGGAGAGAATTTGGAAACTGCCATAAGATAAAGGGGATACAAAATGAAGTTTATAGCTTATTGAAGCACTTACCAGCAGGACAAACATTGTTTACATGTAAATGACACATTTATTAGTTATTAAACAAAATGCCTTGCCTTTAAAAATGTTTTTGTACCTGTCGAATTTCGTGCATATAGCTGCAGCCATTTTGCATATAATATTCAATGGCTTTATTGCAAATTTTTCTTTTTTAACTTATACATTCATTTATAAAGAAAACTGAGAATAAAGACTATGGAGAAATAAAAAGTTTTCTTTTCTACTGCGTATTTTAATTACTCCATGAAAAAGGATTTTTGTTTGTTGTTAATCTTAAAATCCTCATTTTACTTTGGTTATCTTTGACCTTCCACATAAGATGGGGCTCCTGTATCTCAAATCAAGTTATGTTCATCAACCAAAATCATATTATGTCTTACTGAAAGGAATATGATGGATGGACTATGACAGGGGCAGCCAAATATGACACATTAGCTTCAAAATATTAATGCCTTTGTACGTGTACATGAAAACAAAATAATTCATTTGGTTTTAAAGGCTTGGAGAAAATAAATTTACAATCTATAACAAAGCCAAAGCTCCATTTGGTTTATCAAGCAATTATAATATTTATAAGCCAACAGATTGCAATTATGAGACTGTCATTATAATACACAGCCCTTGAACAATGTGAGCTTAGTGGCACCAAACCACTGTGCCACATTTAACTTTTGACTCCTCAAAAACTTAACTAGTAATAAATTAGTAGTTATAGTAATGAATGCTGTAACTTACTAGTTATAGTAATAACTAAGTTATTACTTAGTTAATAGTAAGCCTTACAAAAAACATAAACAATTATCACATATTTTGTATATTACATGAATTATACACTGTATTCTTTTTTATTTTACTTTAAGTTCTGGAATACATGTGCAGAATGTGCAGATTTGTTACCTAGGTGTTACCATGTGCTATGTTGGTTTGCTGCAACTATCAACCTGTCATCTAGGTTTTAAGCCCTCAATGCATGAGGTATTTGTCTTAACGCTCTCCCTCCCCTTGCCCCCTACCCATCAACAGACTGCGGTGTGTGATGTTACCCTCCCTGTGTCCATTTGTTCTCATTGTTCAACTCTCACTTATGAGTGAGAACATGCAGTGTTTGGTTTTCTGTTCCTGTGTTAGTTGGCAGCTTTTTCATTGTCCCTGCAAAGAACATGAACTCATTCATTTTTATGGCTGCATAGTATTTCATGGTGTGTATGTGCCACATTTTCTAATCTATCATTGATGGGCAGTTAGGTTGGTTTCAAGTCTTTGCTATTGTAAATAGTGCTGCAATAAACATATGTGTGCATGTGCTTTTATAGTAGAATAATTTATAATTCTTTGGGTATATACCCAGTAATGGGATTGCTGGGTCAAAGAGTATTTCCAGTTCTTGATCCTTGAGGAATTGTCAAACTGTCTTCCACAATAGTAGACTAATTTACACTCCCTATCAACAGTTAAAAGTGTTCCTGTTTCTTCACAGCCTCACTAGCATCTGTTGTTTCCTGACTTTTTAATGATCTCCATTCTAACTGGAATGAGATGGTATCTTATTGTGGTTTTGATTTGCATTTGTTTAATGTCCAGTGATGATGAGTTTTTTTTCATGTTTGTTGGCCTCATAAATGTCTTCTTTTGAGAAGTGTCTGTTCATATCCTTTGCCTTTTGGCTAAGACGAAGTGTAGTATCTGTTCTTATCAGTTTAATACACTATATTCTTACAACTAACTAAGCTAGAGAAAAGAAAATATTATTAAGGTAATTAGAAGATAAAACGTATTTATCATTTATTAAGTGGAAGTGGATTATCCGTAAAAGTCTTCATTTTAGAGTAGGTGCTGGAGTAGGAGAAAGAGTAGGGGTTGGTCTTGCTATGTCAAGGGTGGCAGATAAAGAAGAGGTGGAGGAGTTGAAAGGGGAGTTAGGAGAAGCAAGCACACTTGGTATAACTTTTACCAAAAAAAAGCTGCAAATTAAGTTGGAACTTATGCATTCCAATGTATGTCATTCAAGAGTCAACTGTATTTAATATGTTATATTTTTTAAATAATAGAATAAAATTAAATTAGATAATAATAATTAAAGAAAATAATTTCAACCATAAAGAGAATTCATTATTTTTCATTAAATGTATGCTGAGATAAAAGTACTCACTCATAGTTAATTTGTTTTACAGTATGATACATGTTTTGTTTAATGTGCTGCATAGGTAAACTTAATATTTTATAAAAATTATTTAAAAAGTTAAAGGAAGCTAAAAACAGATATTTAAGTAGTGGTGTTACATAATTTAAATACTTTAGAAAACTAAAATTTTAAAATTGCTCTACTTGCAAGATTTTAGTTTGAAACATATTTATCAATTATATGTTATAACTTGATCATAGAATTGTCTTTTCCTTCATTCTCCTCCATACGTTAAATACTCTGTGTATTTCAAAGATATTGGAATGGAAACAGAGCTTAATAATAATTGTGCCTATATAATCTCTTCATTACACAAAGAAGTCATTGGAACTTAAGTTGTAAAAAACTAACACACTGATATTTTTATTAAATATGTGAACCATCACATAGTATTTTTAGAGTTAAAGTGTACCAGGAAAAGCTGATGCACAAAGATGCACATTGTATATACATGTGTGTACATATATGTATATAGTGAAAATGTGTAATTTAAAACATCTGGCACCTATGATTAATCAAGCTTTGGTGATTTTTAGAAATGTAAGAGATGTATGTGCAATAATATACATATTTTTAGATTCTGATTAAAGACATAAAGGTAACATGATATGGAAAACAATGCACCTTTACAATAGTCCAAAGGAAGTACATCTAAATTCTTATGCCACATTGAATAAAATAAAAGACAAATCCATTAAATCTCTATTGTAATGATATTTTTATTTTCTTCTTCATAGGAAATTACTATAATATATTCAGCCTGCTGACTTTCCAGAAATTCTCTCTTTAACAATAATAATAATAATGATTCTACAGTTTTACAGATTGTCTTCCAAGATACTCTGTTTTTGTGTACATTGCCTCATTTATTCTAACAATGTTCCTGTAAAGACAGTGAGGTCAGTCATTATCTTCTTCATTTGCTGGTGATGTAAAGGGAGCAAAGTGAAGCTAAGACTCGCAGGGTAAGTGGCAAAAGTGAGTTTAGAATCTAGGTACGAATTCTCAGTATTCATACTTTTTAAATAATTAATCACTCTTTTTTCATATTTCCTTCCAATAGGGTTACCAATTTCCAGAAAATTAAATCCAGGAATTAAAACCCCCAAAATATTGTTGAAAGAAAGAAAATATCTAAATAAATGAAGATATTCCATAATCATAAATTTTTCTAAAATTTCTATATAAATACATAGCTGAAATAAATTTTTTTTTTTTGAGACGGAGTCTTGCTCTGTCGCCAGGCTGGAATGCAGTGGTGCAATCTCGGCTCACTGCAACCTCCTCCTCCTGGGTTCAAGCGATCTTCCGCCTCAGCCTCCCAAGTAGCTGAGACCACAGGTGTGCGCCACCATGCCTGGCTAATTTTTTTTTTATATATTTGTAGTAGAGACAGGGTTTCCCCATGTTGGTCAGGATGGTCTCGATCTCTTGACCTTGTGATCCACCCACATCGGCCTCCCAAAGTGCTGGGATTACAGGCGTGAGCCACTGCGCCCAGCCAGCTGAAATAATTTTGAAAAACAATAAATAATTTGGAAGACACCAATTCCTTATCTCAAAATTTAATACACAATTCCTTATCTCAAAACTTACTACACAATTAGACTAATAATGACAATGTAGTATAGTATAAGAAAAGACACACAAATTTGTCAAGATTTCCAGAAATTAATTCATTCATGTATAGTCATTTGACTTTTTAACAAGAAAGCCAAGGTGATTTATTAAATATTTTCAATAACTAGTGCTGTGACACGTAGACAACTGTGTATACAAAAGCATCGCTTGGATTCCAAACTCACATCAGCCACAAAAAAATTACCAAAAATGTTGACAGGTATAAATGTAAGAGCCAGAACTATAAGAATCTTCTTGGCTTGGTTTAGGCAATGGTTTCTTAGATATGACACCAAAAGCACAAGTGACACAAGTAAAAAAGGTGAATCATATCCAAATTAAAAATGTTTGTATCATAAAGGTATGATCAAAAAGTACAAAAGACAACAGAATTGAAGAAAATATTTGTAAATTATATATTTAATAAGAAAATTTATCCATAATATGTAAAGAACTCTTATAACTTAATTATGTAAAGTAAAACAATCCAATTTTAAAATAAGCTTTAAATTATTGAAAAACATTTGGACAGTCATTTATCCAAAGTAGCTATTCGAATAATTAATTAGAAATGAAAGTTTGCTTAACATCATTAGTCATTAGAGAAATTCATATCAAAACCATTATATACCACCTCAGACCCACAAGGATGGCTCTAATTAAAAACAACAACAACACAGACAATAACAATTGGTGGCAAGGATGTGCAGAAATTCGAACTCTCATACATTGCTGGTTTGATTATAAAGTGGTAGAGTATGTTTGACAGTGCCTTGACCATTCCTCAGATCCTATAGTGTAAATGTAAACAGATAACCTAGAGAATTACTGAAATTAGACTGATAATGCTATAAGTTAGCAAAGATATGAAGTCACTTTACATACTGGTAGCAGAATACAATGGTACAACCCATGAAGATATGGAAGTTATTTTAAATTAAATATGGGCCACATCTGTCTATAAATCCATGGTTTTATCTTAGGTTTTTATGAAAATACATAAAAATGTATCACCAAAAAAAAAAAAAAAAACCTTCACAAGAAAGTTCATGGATGTTTGCTTTAGAAGAGCCAAAATGTAGAGTTTGCATGCCTATGACTTGGAATAGGTGTAAATTGTTTATTGTAAACTATGAATTAATGATACTTGCAACAACATGGATGAATCTCAAAAATATTATTCTGAGTGAATTATTACTCAAAATAGTACCCTTTGTAAGATATCATATAAATTTAATTAGAAGAGGCTAATCTAATCTATAGAGGAAACAAAACAGAAGACAGATCTCCAGGGAGTTGGGGTTGGAAAGTGAACCAAAATAACTTTTAAGAAGAAACACAAAAGAACTTTCTACGGTGATGATAGTGTTATACACCTGTAGAGAAGTGGATTTAAGAGTAAATGTATTCAAAACTTAAACATATATTTATGATTTGTGCATGACATTTTATGTAAACTTTATATCAAATTAAAGAAAACAGTAATAAATATTGACCTTTAATTAATGTTATCATAAAGATGTATTGGGGGAAGTATACAAATATTCACAATTCATTTTGAAATGCATCAAAAATGAACAAAGTTGATGGATAGAAGACGTTGATATATATGTGATTAAACAAATATAAAATGTTATTCATAGACTCTAAATAATGAATGTATTAGTGTTCACTGTAAATTATTTCAACCTTGTATGTTTAGAAATTTTTATAATAAAAATCATATCTAGAAAGACATTAACAAGAGTTTAAGAGTAGGTCTCCTCAGTGGCCCTCTTCACTCTTTTAATTAATATTAGAATATAAACAAAAATATTGTTCGTGGAGATTTGGAGAGAGATAAAGTATGTTTTATTATTTCATAACCTAAATTTATAAATGTAGTTGTTATTTATTTATTTATTTATTTTGAGACAAGGTCTCACTCTGTCAGCCAGGCTGAAGTGAGGTGGTGAAACCACAGCTCATTGCAGCCTCAATTTCCCCAGCTTCAAGCAATCCAAGTAGCTGGGACTACAGGTGCATGCCACAATACCTGGTTAATTTTTGTATTTTTTTATAGAGATGGGGATTCACTATGTTGCGCAGACTGGTCTTGAACTGCTGGGCTCAAGCAGTCCTCCAGATCCAGCCTCCCAATGTACTGGGATTATACGCATGAGCCACCACTCCTGGCCTTTTACATGTAAGTTATTTTACTTTTGAATTGGGTGACCATACTTCTGAGCTTTTTCGGGCCATTCTCTCTATTCCTATTGCTCTAGTGTATTTATGAATAATGTTATTTTTATGTTTAAAATAAAATATGTTTTTATTATAATTTGACATTTTCTAAGGTTAGGGATTAACACTACTAGGAATCCACTTAGTCTTAAACTAATGTTTGCAATTAATTAGCATTCTCTGAAATTTTAAATACTGAAGAATTCTGTACCTCATCAATTTTATGTTAAAATATTGTGTATTATTTGAATTGATCATATTCAAAATTTATTTAAGATATAATGCTATGAAATACTGGTGTAACCAATTTAGTACTAAATTAGTATTCAGTTAATAGTAATAAAACAGCATGTGGTAATGACACATATTTTTGCTGCAACAAAGGAAAACATAATATTTATTATTAAAGTGAATTTTTGTACATATACATGTGTATATGCATATGTATACACACACAATGTGGTTAAATTGAGTCTCCTGGAAAGATTTGTTGAAATCCTGACCACAGTAATTGTGAATGTGATGTTATTTGGAAACAGGGCCTTTGTAGTAATGAGTTCATTTAAGATGGGGATCTCACATTAGACCAGTGTGGGCTCTATACTGGATATTACTTGTATAATTATGAGAGGAGACACAGAAACACAGGGGAGAATGCTATGTGAAGACAGAGACAGAGACCACAAGTCAAGTAACACCAAAGATTGTCAGCAGCCACCAGAAGCTGAAAGAGTGGCCAGGGACAGATTCTTCCTCAGAAATTCAAGAAGAAACCAAATCATGTTGACAACTTGATTTTGGACATCTAGCTTTCAGAACTGTCCTTCTACATTATGATAAAAGAAAAACTTCATCTGAATTAAATTTAAAAGCATTAGTTGAGCAATGAATCATTCATGAATAGGGTAGCCTCCTGAGCCATAGTGTGTTCACAGACTCCAGCACAGCTACATAGTGGAAGAAGATTTATGAACAAAAAAAGGAAAGGAAAGTACAGAAAATGGAAGTGAGGTACAGAAACACTGGATTGGCTACAGCTCTCTGTGTGCCTTGTTTGAACAGTTGGCTACATTTGGTTGGTCAAAACTCAGTCATTGGCAAAAGTATAGGCTATGGTCTGTTTACATCTTCACTTGTTATAGTTCACAATGTATAAAGAAACCTTTAGGCCAAAGTTAAAATATGTAAGGAGGCAGCTTTAGGCAAAACTTAATTTAACACTACCAAGTATGTGGTAATTTGTTCATGGCAGTCCTAAGACACTATACACACACATGTGCATGCATACATACATGTACATATGCATGTATATACATAGATATCATTAGGATTATAAACAATATATATGATTATGCATGTATGGGTATATATTGATGCATATACAAACACATATATGTGATTATGAAAATTTAATTCATTGACTTGCAAATCATGCCAGAAAGAAAGTTTAGCCATAAATAGAAACATATATACATAATCAAATCAAATACATCATCCTTCAAATGCACACATCATGGCATAATTCTCAAATCAAACATAAAATCAACTGAAAAGATAATTTTCTAACTATGTTTATAATGTCCTAAATATATGAAATAGATAAAAACTGCATGTAATCTAGACCAAAAATAAACTTTCACAAAGACAATTTTTAAAACTTATTATTACATACGAAGCCTGAAAGAATTTTGGCATGGTGTATAACAGATTTTCAGCAGTTTCATCCCTGAAAGACACTAAAGAAAGATGCAACTAGAAAATAATAAATATAAAAGCAAATATAGTAGTGCTAACACTAATGTATTTATGACTTTGATACTATTTTCCTAAAATTTTAAAGTACATTATGTTTAAGAAAGTATTTGGTACATAGTAAAAACATAAATATTTCTTCAATGATTAAATTAACAAATCCAAAATTATTAAACTCAATATATTTGTATTAAAGTTATTGTTATGAACACAAAGAAGAAAACATAATTTTAACGTTGATATTTTTGTAATGATATTATATGGTATAAAATATATTCCCTAGATTTATATAGAAAACATAATTTTAAAACCAACTTAATATTAAGCCTACTGAAATTTTAGGCTTGTTTTCTTTTTTTAAAATATGTGTCATTTTAAGCTAATATAAAAAACATTTTCAATAAAGATTATATTTTATATTAAATATTTATAACTTTTTGTTTTCATAGAATATCTTATAAATATATATGGAAGTATAGAATGCTAAACAGTAAATTTAATTATTTCACTTTCAAGAAAGATTGAATTTCTTAACATAATTACATTATATCTTACAGACACTTATACCTGATCATTTTCAAATACACACTGTTGATAGCACCTCTCCCTCTCTTTGTGTGTCTCTATGTGTGTCTATATGTTAATTTCAATAAATTCCTATTTGGTAATTGCTAAAATAAGCTTTAAAATATTTATAAGAAATATATTTCTAATTTTCAATATTTTTCTTCAATTATATTCTTTTAAGTATAGTTTCTCAAAAGTAGCGAATAGACAAAATAGGCAAAAAGATAGATGCGAATCTATAGGTATCATGTTAAAACCAATCATAAACATACTATGAATCAGTGCTAAGTTATACCAGGCTGGCTTCAAAAATGATTATCAAACTGTGTAAGGATAACTGAAACCAGTAACAGAGTAAACACTGTGTTAGGATAATAGGGTTCTGACAGTGCAGATGCCTTCCAGCTGAATCATTTTTCCATTCCTGGAAGATTTTGAAATGGAGAATTAAGCATTGTCTACCTCAGGGTTACTCAGTCAGAATGTATTTCTGCAGATGAGCTTGCTGATATGACATAGAAACGCACAGTGATAATTCTTACGAGTCCCAGTGCTTGCAGGCATGAGTCCTGCACATTGAGCAGGCTGAGTCAATGCTACATCCCCAGTTTGCTCTAGACAACGACAAATAGAAAACACCGTGTAGCTATAGAACAATACTTGATGGGAAAATAAGCCAAGCATTATACTGTGGTGTCTTATGACACAATTGAGAAATGAATCCCTTAGGGGGCCTGTGAGAAATTCATAAATATGTAAAACAGTTAAGTTTTTGGAAAGTACATTACTTTGTGGGATTAGATTTAGAAACAGGGCAGGCTATAGCTTTTTTATATATACAAGAGCTTTGTGACTGAAAATAAGACTTTTGATAAATAGCACAAACATAATGTCAAATGGCAAATCAAGAGATGCAATCTATGAATTGCCATCTAGCTGGTGTAATTGCAACATTGATTATTATCAGTGCATCCAAGTCAGTCATGTTAAGAATCTGCTATTTCTTCAAATAAACCATAGTGCAGGAACATACCTACTTATTTTCATGCTGAATTTATAATTCTCTAGGTTGACTTCCTTCAGCCCCCAGTACACAAAGAACATCCTTGCCCTTGTCTGTATACAAGTTTTCCCAGACAAGGCAGACAATTCGAGCTTTAATTCAAACATAATATATATCAGATGATTATTTATTCTATTGCCTCAAATAATACTAAATATTCCAAACTGAAATGTAAATGGTTTGAAATGATTTGTTTTTAGAATTATGCATGCCCCGTAATCCACAAACAGATAAGAGAGATTTACCCATTTCTGTGAACATAATTCTATTTTACTATGCAATTCTGAAAATGAACTCTCTTGAGTTATAAAACAACCAAACAAATGCATGTGTAAATGCTTTATCTCTTCAAGAATATTATATTAATCAAGTTAGGCTTAGTACTTGCAGCAGGTATTGTAGTGCTTTGAGCATAATAGACACTCCATAAGTGTTGACTCGACAATTCAATTTAACCATAGAGAAATGCTTTAGACAATATTTGAGAACAGAATTTATAGTTTATACAAATAAACATAATGTGATGTAACTGTGCTGTGCTGTAAAGAAGTATTAATAAGCAGATAATAATATGATCATACTGTGTAAGTGCCAAGGGATTCTTTTTTTTTGTATTTTATTTTATTTATTTATTTTTTAATTTTATTTTTTATTGCATTTTAAGTTTTGGGGTACATGTGAAGAACATGCAAGAATGTTGCATAGGTACACACGTGGCAGTATCATTTGTTGCCTTCCTCCCCTTCACCTATATCTGGCATTTCTCCCCAGGCTATCTCCTCCTAACTCCCCACCCCCCACTGTCCCTCCCCTATTTCCCCCAAACAGAGCCCAGTGTGTAGTGCTCCCCTCCCTGTGTCCATGTGTTCTCATTGTTCAACACCCGCCTATGAGTGAGAACACGTGGTGTTTGATTTTCTGTTCTTGTGTCAGTTTGCTGAGAATGATGGTTTCCAGGTTCATCCATGTCCCTACAAAGGACACAAACTCATCGTTTTGGATGGCTGCATAATATTCCATGATGTATATGTGCCACATTTTCCCCGTCCAGTCTATCATTGATGGGCATTTGGGTTGGTTCCAGGTCTTTGCTATTGTAAACTGTGCTGCAATGAACATTCGTATGCATGTGTCCTTAAAGTAGAATGATTTATAATTCTTTGGATATATACCCAGTAATGGGATTGCTGGGTCAAATGGAATTTCTATTTCAAGGTCCTTGAGGAATCACCACACTGTCTTCCACAATGGTTGAACTAGTTTACACTCCCACCAACAGTGTAAAAGTGTTCCTATTTCTCCACATCCTCTCCAGCATCTGTTGTCTCTAGATTTTTTAATGAATGCCATTCCAACTGCCGTGAGATGGTATCTCAATGTAGTTTTGATTTGCATTTCTCTAATGATCAGTGATGATGAGCATTTTTTCATAGGTTTATTGGCCTCATGTATGTCTTCTTTTGTAAAGTGTCTGTTCATATCCTTTGCCCACTTTTGAATGG
>CAUYQU010070522.1:0-76183 GCA_963574635.1 Cheracebus regulus | reverse complement strand
TTCACGGATTTCTCGTATTGTGTTTTTCAGCTCCATTAATTCGTTTATGTTCTTCTCTAAATTGTCCATTCTCGTTAGCATTTCATCAAACCTTTTTTTCAAAGTTATTAGTTTCTTTGCATTGGTTTAGAACATATTCTTTTAGCTCACAGAAGTTTCTTATTATCCACCTTCTGAAGCCTAATTCTGATGATTCTTTACACTCGTTTTCCATCAAGCCTGTTCCGTTACTGATGAGGAACTGGCGTCCTCTGTAGAAGGAGAGACTTTCTGATTTTGAGTGTTCTCAGTTTTTTACGGTGACTTCTTGGCATCTTTATGGTTTTATCCATCTGTCATTTTTGTAATTACCAACTTTCTGACTAGGTCTCTGAGTGGACGTCGAGCTTGTTAATTCCCAGCTCCGGAATCTATGTAATTTTCACTGTGCGACTCGCAACGCTAGCTAAGACAGCAGCGTTGAAATTCGTGGTGCTTTTCTGCCCGGGGGTCTCCGGTCTGGCTTCTCCGTCCCTTTTTCAATCAGCTGGATGGACTGCTCTGCCTTCACAGAGCTCCAAACATCATCCAAAAGGAGACTCAGTCCCGTTTACTCCGCACCAAGAGCCGCCGAGCGGAGGCGCCGGCAAAAAAGCCGTGCCAGCTGAAAGGGTCGTGCTGGCGACCTGTGGGGCTCCTCCGCTGGGAATGTCCTGGTCCCTGGGCAGCAAAAATGTATCGGTAAGTGTGGCGTCCACTGGCTCTCTGCGCTTTTACTGGGAGCTGCAATCCTGAGCTGCTAGTGATCGGCCATCTTGGATCTCTCTCCTGCTCCAGATTTTTGACTTTCAACATAGGGTTGACACTACAACACAGAAAAATAAATATTTAAGTCTGAATTAAATAGGATCTGCTTCTGAGACTGAAGTCCGTTAGTTCTCATCGTGTGTGTTTTAGTATTTGAGAACTGAACTATAAAATAAAAATAATTTATACAAATATATTAGTTAATTAAATAAATATATGGGACAAGTTCCAGGCTATTGTTTCACATCCAATATAACATGAATATATTCTGTACTTTGAATTAAGCCCTTACTGTACATGAAAAGTTATTAAAGCTCATTGGATTATACCATAGTTTTCTTACTGAAGATAATGTTTTAAAGTTTGTCTGATAAAGTACAGTCTAAATGCATTAGAAATCCTCAAGTGTGTAAAAGGCAACAGAATGTAGGGAAATCCAGATGTTCTTATGTAATTAAAAATAGCATGGATTTAAAGAAAGTACATTTTTAATGAATAAGCCACTGTTCATAATAGGCTCGACAGGTGCTGTCTAAGTATATTGGCTTCACATGCCACCTATGTTGTTATTTTCCAAATAAGAAAACAAGCAATATTTTGGGAACAAAATGTGAACCTTAAAAAACTTTTTTTTTTTTTTTTTGTGGCTAAATACTGTGTTCAGTTTTCCTAACCCAGTATTTGGTAGTACATACAATATATTTCAAAGGACAATGAGGATAGAAAACAGCTTACCTATGCTACAGAAATACTTCAGGTTGTTTTTATGTTTTTTTGTTTTGAAAAATTTGCTGCAATAATTCTCAAAGTTCCCTGGTTATCTTATTGAAATAAAATGAGGCCGAGTGCAGTGGCTCACACCTTTAATCCCAGCAGTTTGGGAAGCCAACATGAGCAGATCATGAGGTCAGGAGATCGAGACCATCCTGGCCAACATGGTGAAACTCCATCTCTACTAAAAATACAAAAATTAGCTAGGCGTGGTGGCCTGCACTTGTAGTCCCAGCTACTTGTACAAGTCCTACTTATACTCCCAGCTTGCTTGATCTCTCTCTCTCTCTCTCTCTCTATATATATATAGTTACATATTCTCAAATATATATTATATTTGAGAATATAATATTCTAAAATGCTCAGCTACTCATACAAGTCCTACTTATATTCCCAGCTCTCTCTCTATATATGTATATATTCTCAAATATAATATATATATAAAATATTTACCTACCCACAAAGGGGAATGGTAGCTATGTTGAATATCTGACAATGGCAACAAAAAAAACCAATTATATTTTAATGCAGAAATCTTTCACATACTAATGCACTAATTTAATGACTCTCAGAATCACAGTTTGCTTTGCAATGACAGCCATTCACTACTGCCCTGGCCAGTTTGGGAATCAGAGCAACTGAAAATAAGATACGATGCCAACCAGTCCCCAGTACCTACTCTGTACTTGCTGTATGCACAGCATACAAAGTATTTTATTGCTGGAAACTGTCAGGCTTGAGCAAATTAGGAGAATAGGAATACACCTTCATATTCAAAACCAATATTTGGTTACTTTATGAGTCACTGGCTCTTGGGAATTTTGTGAATCACATGGTCATAGTGACAGTTTTTTTTGGCTCAGAAGAATTAAATGTCTTTGATATATGACTGGCAAAATGAAAATGAGTTCTGTTTGATTGTGTGTATGTGTAAGGATAAAAAGTCATCTGTGGATGGTTTAAATACATTCTGACTCATGTGATAACACATTATCATTGCACTGAAAAAAAGTGTGTTAATCTATTTCAAGGTAGTGGTCAGCACTTCCTGTATGTCAACTCATCTGGCTCCAAGGAAGGATCCACTGCCAGAATTACTACCTCCAAATACTTCCCAGCAAGCCTCGGAATGTGTACTGTTCGGTTCTGGTTCTACATGATCGATCCCAGGAATATGGGAATATTAAAGGTACGAAAGGAGGCACAGATTTATCTTCACTGAAATATGCGTGACATGTTTAAACATTGTCTTTCCTTTTCTTATTTGTATTTTTGTTGGTCACACCACCAATGTTGATGCCATTAATTTCTCATTTTTTTCTGGGGCAATGGGACTTTGGCAGGCTGTGCTGTCATTCATCTTAATCTCATTCAAGATTTAGCTCTCTGATGGCTGCCACCTGAACTCAATTATGTTGCATACTATTTAAAAGATTATCTGGAGATAAAAGAGTTTGGGCAGATTCCACATGTACTTTCTATTAGCAACGTAGATAGAGACAGTGAAGAAATGTGATGTGAGGCATAATGGTGAAGAAGATAATTTTCTACCCAAAACTCAGTAAAGGAAAAGCAAATTTGATACTTTAAGTACATATCCGCTCCTAGTAATATCAACATGCGTGCTTTATTTTTAACTAAGGCAATAATCTGTGCCAAACGCAGATACCTTTAATGAAACAAGTTGCAGTTATACTTTTCACTGTATCAATGAGTTTTTCAATCATCATGCACCAGTGTTAAGATCTTGGTTTCTAATTAAATGATTGCATATGGGCACACCACACCTAGTGATATTAACTTACAGTTATCCATCCTACTTTTTGAAGAAATACAATTTGGATTTTTATCTTTATAGCAAATATGATTCTTTGTAAATAATAACAGCTGTTATTAAGTGCTGCCTTATATTTACTTGTATTATAAACATTCTGTGTTATCAATTTTAATTCTCACCTTTACCTGATGAGGTAATTGTATTTTTCCCAATTTTACAACAAAGAAACTGAGACTCAAAGAGGCCTACTAACTTTTCCAAGATTTCACAGTTAGTCAGAATTCTAATTTGAAAAATCTGATATCTTTTTTTTGTGTGTGGGGGAAGGTGGGGAAGGACAGAGTCTTAATCTGTCACCCAGTCTGGGGTGCAATGGTGTGATCTCAGCTCACTGCAGCCTCTGACTCCTGGGTTCAAGTGATTCTCCTGCCTTAGCCTCCTGAGTAGCTGGGATTACATGCGTGCATCACCAGGCCCCGCTTTTTTTGTATTTGTAGTAGAGATGGGGTTTTTGCTATGTTAGCCAGGCTGGTTTTGAACTCCTGACCTCGTGATCCTCCCACCTCTGCCTCCCAGAGCGCTAGGATTACAGATGTGACCTACTGCACCCTCCCCCTCAAAAATATTATGTCTGTTGCCTAGTATTGTTTCTCAGATTCTCTGTGGCTTACCAAAGAAGTCAGAAGAGATACATGGGAAAATGAGAAAAAGAATAAAGGCCTTATCAATTCTAGGCATTGACAGAAATGGAAACTCTTCACTAAAAATCTAAACATGCAAAGAAAGTGGAGAATTTATCCTGATTCTATGAGAATGTCTGTTTTTTTTTTTTTTTTTTTTTTTTGCCCCAAAGGAAGCCAGTAAAACAACAGAGAAAGAAGTTAATTTTTAACAGTTGGGGAGCACAGGAGTAAATGCAAAGCATGTAAAAAATTTTAATTTTTTAATAGTTTTTACATCTAATCAATGAATATTCAGTAGATTAGCCTATTGCTTGTGCTTAACTTTAGTGTAATTTAGAACTGCTGAGCTTCAGGAAACTGCATAACATCTTATTTCTACTGACATTATTAAACACGGGTTGCTACAATTAAAGAGGACAATTGTCTACAGTTGCTCATCAAAGCAAATATCGATGGAAAGGCCATCAGACCTTTCCATATAATGTAGGCAGATTTCGGTCACTTTCTAAGAAAATGTTGCTTCCTCAATTCAAAAAGAGCACCCATGTATTCTTTAGCTACTCACCAGCTGGACATTCAGTTCCATAGTTACCCAGTTAAGTGGTCCTCTGTGTTTAGTCATGTTTCTGTAAATAGCCTTTGAAATAGAAATGCTGACCTCACGTCTTGTTTTCTGATATCTGGTTTTGGTGCCTACTGATTTTTCTAACCAGAAGGCAGCAGTTAAGTATAACAATGTTTTTCTACTCTGGGCAGTTTTCAGAGAGGTCTATACTGGAAAGAATAGTGGCAGGAAATTGATAATCAGCATGATATTGACTTTTCTGCAGTAATGGTCTTGGTGGTGTATTAGGTCATTCTTGCATTGCTATGAATAACTGAGACTGGTAATTTATAAAGAGAATAGGTTTAATTGGCTCACAGTTCTGCAGGCTATACAGGAAGCATGGCACTGGGCATCTGCTCAGCTTCTCATGAGGCCTCAAGAAGCTTTTAAGTATGGCAGAATACGAAGGGGGAGCTGTCACATGGTAAAAGCAGAGGCAAGAGAGGGAGGTGTCATAAACCTTTAAATGACCATATATCATGAGAACTCACTCATTATTGTGAAGACAGCATCCAGCCATGATGGCTCTGCCCCCATGAACCAAGCACCTCCCAACAATCTCCACCTCCAGCATTGGGGATTCCATTCAGCATGAGATTTGGACAGGGTCAAATATCCAAACTGTATCAGTGGAGTTGACTGGCACAGTGACTTTCATTTACTACTCTCATGGGTGGCCTCAGTAGGGCCAATTATAGGCTCTTCTAGCATTTGATGCAGAGGAAGAGAGGTATCTCTTTCTCTTCTGGATTACAAGTTGTAGGAACATAGACTAGGCTTGCGGCTGTGGGAGGCCATCTTTCTCCACAAAGGGAGAGAGATTGCTTAACAAAGAAGATAATATACAGAGGAACACAGAACTAAAGAAAGGGGAAGAAACAGAAAGGTACCTGATCTATTTAAGCCCTCAATCTCACTTTTCCTGCACCAGTAGAATTCTCCTTTTGTTACTTGCTACTGAAAAAGCCCTAATCATTACAGAAACTCAGCAAAAACTGTTTTCATAATGTGTCCTCTTATCACTGATGGATCATAGCAGCTGGGGCAAATCTTATTTTCTCAACCATTGCTGTGGAAAATCTTCACTTATTCGCAGATGGAACACTTTCCTAAGCATGCAGTAATTTTACATGTGGAGGAACCAATGAAGTGGAAACCCATTTTCCCTGTTTTTCGGATTGAGGCTTTCCATCAACATGCTTTTCTTTCACTTGCAAGTTTGTGCTTTCTTATAATCTCTACTTAGGGTATTATAGTGCTGCAGGACCACTCATTATAAGGGAGCTGTGGACCCATGTTTGTGGTTCTATTTTCACAAATGATTGACACCGAAAATTCAATTAATATAATCTGGACTTGTGGTGGGAAAGAACTTCTTTTTCTAAGTAAAAAAGAAGTCCTTTTTTTCCCTTCTCTAATAATGTTGACACCATAAAAAAAATCTTAAAAAAATAAAATAAATGATTATATCTACTGTTGGTGTGGATGCAAAGAAATAAATATTCATTGTTATTTGGACCATCAATTTGCAAGTATGCATAATATTTTGACAATTAAAAATATATCATTTTTATGTTATTTACTAAAACAGTTTACATCTAGAAATTGTAATGAAATAAATATAGATATATATGTTATTTTATTTATCAAGTTTTTTAAATCTCAGTGTTTACCCTAGCGAATGTTGGAAATCACTTGAACATCAAAAAGTAGGAATTACTAAAATATAGTACATTCAGTCATACTGAAACACTGTAGAACAATTAATTCTGTGAGTGAATAATTAGTTATAAAAAGAAATGTTTATGATTCTTTAATGACCTAAGCAGATTATTAAGAAATACATATACTAGTATGCAATTTTAAAAAATTATCAAATTTTGTGTGAAAATGTGTATATGTCTATAGATATTTTCCCATATAAATATATGTACATATATATGAGAGAGAAAATAAATAAATGGAGAAATATATCCTACAATAGTTTAAATAATTATTTGTATATTTTCAAGTGAAAAGGTTTCTTTTATTATTTTGCAGCCTTATATATTTTATAATTTTTCTACATGAAACTTATATTAGCTTTCTAATAAAAATTGTGTATTTCTAAAGAGTCCTCATATTTGGAAGGGTTGAGAGACACTGCCCCAGAATGTGCCATAAACACATGGTTAATAATAGCAAATATGGTTCCAGAGTACATGGTAGATTACAGTTGTCTGAAACTATTTGTTATGTTGATTATATAAATCCTTCAAAAGAGATGTGGCAAAGAAAATATCTAAGGGGAATTTTCAGAGGCAAGAGTTTATGAGGCAACAAAAATAGCAAGACATTCTCAAAAGAGATTCCTAATTATAAATTGTAGGAGTATGTCCCTTGTCAACGTAAGTTTTCTGAAATCTCAATAAGTGTTACACATTTCCTACTCTTCCAGGATCTGCTCTGTATTCCCGAGAACTACACTTCCTTGGCTCCTTTGCTTTCTGCCTTCCTAGGTAGGTCTGGCAATGGAAGGCACCCACCAAAGACCTGAGGACAGGAAGAGAAGACAAGCCTTCCTTCTCTCTCTTCTGATTTTGGATTTAGTCTCTAACTGTACCTTATCTGTGACTCAGCTTCCCCCAAATAGGCCGTGCTTCTGTAGGTCCAGCTCCCACAAATTATGCCTGACAAATTTCCTGTTCTTCCAGCAGCTTGACTTTGGCAACTTTTTTCCTTTGTCCCTTTCGTTTTAGGATGGAAACATTCTACATATGGTAGGTTGCGTCATAATTTCCTTGCTAATTTCTCGTCTCTTTCGTAACCTTTGTAATCAGTCCCCTATATCTCTATATTAAATGTTAAAGAGTTGATTTTTCCTAAGTATGCACTGTAAAGAAAACACAAATCTTTTGACGCTATGACCTTGCAAAATAATTAAAAAAAAAAAAAAAGTAAGTGACAGTCAGGTTCAATTTGTCCTCATTACATTAACTTATTTCTGAATAAGGTTCTAGTAGGTATAAACAGAAAACATGTAGACAAAACAGAAAACGATGAAACCTTCCATTTGTCTTACAGAACTCTGGAGCAAATAAGCATGTTTCCCATGATAATTACTCATCTCCTGCTGAGAGACGTCTTTTATGTTGAATGGTAAGGAAACGCCTCTCAGAAAGGTGATACTTAGATTTAGAGTTGAAAAACAAGGAGTCAGCCTTGTGAATATCTAGAGAAAGATTGCTCTAAGCAGAGGTTACAAGTTAATGAAAAAGCTCAAATGTAGAAATTTCCAGGGATGGTATAGCTGGAACCACATAAAGAGAGATAAGTAAGATTGAAGATGTAGGAAGAGACCAGGTCCTTTAGGACCTTGTAGGCATGATAAGGAGATTCAGTTTTATTCTAAAAACCATGAGAAGCCATCAGAGAGTATCAACATGAAGAATAATATAATCTAATTTAAAAAAATGTAAAAGATTTGTTTGGCTGCTCTATGGAAAAGGGCTGGAATCATGGGTAGGAGGATGCCAAAGTGAAAGTGAAACTCGGTATCTTAAGAGTGAAAGTGAAACTTGGTATCTTAGTCCTTTCAGGTTACTATTAGCAAATACCATTGACTGGATGACTTATCAACAACAGAAATTTATTTCTTACAGTTCTGGAGGCTGGGAAGTCCAACATCAAGGAGCTGGCAAGTTTGGTATCCTACCAGACCTTCTTTTTTGTGACTTCACATGATGGAGAAGGCAGGGAGAGTCCTCTTCTTTCTCCTCCCTCCTCTTTCTCCAGATATTCACAAGGCTGGCTTCTTGTATTTCAAGCTTAAATTCAAACATCATTTTCTCAGACGGGTTTCCTTATCATTTGATATAAAATACCTCTCTCAGCAGAAGATGAGTCATTACTTATCATGGGAAACTGATTTTTTTCCAGGGTTCTATGTCACAAATGGAAAGTTTCATAGTTAGCTGTGTTGCTGGTTTTCTGTCATTTCTCATATTTGACTTCAGTGTCTTTATAAGGACACTAATCCCATTCCTGAAGTCTCCCCCTTCATGATCTTGTCACCTTCTACGGGCCTTACCTTTTAATACCATCAGCTTCAGGTTTAGGATTTCAGCATGTGAATCTTGGAGAGTAATAGTCAGTCCATTGCACAGGGAGAAAAGTGAAGATGATTTCGGAAGTCCAGGGCAACAAAGAAGTGGCCTGATTTAAAATGGAGTATAAGGATAAACTGAAAACCAATGCCTGTAAATAATACACAGAACTTAGATCTTCACTGACCTTTAAGGTAATTTTCTAAATGAATCATATCTAAATTTTATTACCATATTAATGAAGTGTATCATATAAAGCTAAAGCAGTCAACAACAACTTGTACTGTCCATGAGATCAAGATGAAATTAAATTATGATTTTCCTATTATGTTTTAGGGATAAAAATCCAAACTGTGCTGATTTATCTCAGCCTTGAAAGTAGAGGTCTGCAAAAACAAAATATTTTGTAGAAATTAGGAAGACTTTAATATCGTTTCATTGTAAATGACTGATAATCAGAATAATAAAACGCTCACACAGGCATCAATGTCCTTTAATTCAAAGGCGGAAGAAATTAAGGAACAATGCTAATTTGTACTTACGTAATAATTGCTTTATTTTCTAGTAATGCCAAACCAGAAGAACTTAGAAAGATCAGTTTCTGCCTTTCAACTACCTACTTACGTGTCAAATTAAAAGCACTCTTTAAAATAATGGTGGTCACTTTTTGATCCACATTGCCAAAAGGGCCCTAAATGAAACCAAATTAATTTTTCATGACATTACAATTACAATTATTCAGCCTCCTACCTTCTGTCTTGTTTTGATGTTTGATGCTATCTCAATTGAGTTGGTCTACAAAAAGCAGTTAATTTGGCATTGGACAAGATAATTTCCCTAAAAATAACTATTATGATTTATTATCCCAGATTTATTTTTAAAGAAATGAAAGTGAACAGGTAACTCACAATTTATACTTTTCATATTTTTTTAATTTTTATAAATTTCTAATTGCTCATGAAGAAAACTACTTTCTGAAACTTCTGTAATAACAGATAATATATATAAATCAATTTCCACTTCTGGAAACTGATTGTTCATATTTCAGAACAAGTGGTCTATGGCGTTGAAATAGTCTCTATCTTAGATTTGAGACCTTAATTTCTTAGGTCTAGATGAGTTTCAGTAAATCTCATAGGATAAGACATTTAGCATGTAAATGTTCCAATTCAGAAAACCGTTATTGTTGTGAGTTGGTGCCATTGAGTTTTGTTTTGTTTTGTTTCAATGTAATATTTCAAAAGATAGTAAAAGCAGAGAAAAGAAAAACAGAGAATGATATCAGACTCAGACTTAATAATATCAGATGGTTATGATATGCCATGCCCCTTTTGAAGTCCTTTATCATAAATTAATTAATTTGATTCTCATACCCTCCAATGAGGCAAGTACTGACATTATCTGCATTTTAACAGATGAGGCAAATGAGATCAAGAAAGCTTCAGGAATTTGTCCAAGGTCATAGAGCTAGGCGAGTTTTCCCACATGGCCTATCTCTACTCTGTGTTTATAATTACTATGCTTTTCTGCCTTTCAGAACTAGAGGGCTATTTTTATGACATATTTAGGATTTGCATTTTCATTATTCAAAATTGTGTCTTATATTTTCTACTAGTAGTTGATAAAATCGAATTCTTTAAAAGGTACTTTGTATATTTTGTGTTCTGCATATTGTAGTTTTCAGTATACATTTGGTTTGAATTACATATTTTACAAAATAGCATCATGGTTACTTAGTTAGATGTGTCCCCAAATGCTTAGTGTGTGTGAGCTGGTGTGGAGGATGCTGTGTTTGTTTTACCAGTAGTTGCCTGTAAGACATTGCATTCAATCCTTTTGTTCTGCGGCTTTTTTAAAAATTATTTTTATTTATTTATTTTTTTTTTGAGACAAGGTCTCACTCTGTCACCCAGACTGGAGTGTAGTGGCACAATCTTCACTCACTCCACTCCTGGGCTCAATTGATCCTCCCGCATCAGCCTTCCTAGTAGCTGGGACCACAAACATGAGCCACCACACCCAGCTAATTTTCGTATTTTATTTTATTTTGGAGTGATGGGGTTTGGCCATGTTGTCCGAGTCAGTCTTGAACTTCTGAGCTTAAGTGATCTGCCCACCTTAGCTTTCCATAGTGCTCAGATTACAAGTGTGAGCCACGCACCCAGCATGTTCTGCTGCTTGAGATGATTAACTTTTGAATGAGCTGCTCAAGGACAAGGGCCACCAAGACTCTATCTTCTTTGTCAAACTCACTGAGGGCCCTTCTGGTTGATTTTGTAATCATCTAGAATTTGTCATGACATCTACAGTTGTCCTGTTAGAATTGTCAGACGTTTCCAGGACCCCTTCTGTAGATCAGTGCAAGAGGAAATTCTGTTCCCTGTGATGATAGCAGACATCTCATATTCAGAATAGGAAGTTTAGCAGAGAAGAAAAGGAGTCTTACCCCAACTCAGCCTTTCTTAAATGCCGAATGACTGTGGGCCCTCTGGGGTGTGGTGCAGAGACATGTAGCCCCCACAGTGGAAGGTATTTTGAGGTAGAAAGGCTTTTGATACATCATTCAACAACTATTCTCACAACCCATAATAAGATAACATAGCCATATGAATAATAAACCAATGAAATATTGTGCATAAAGAGTTTCTAATAATAGAGGAAATACATTGATATTTATATTCACTTAATCAGGCACTAGGTTACTATTTATTACACTGAAGTAATAATTCAGAAAATGATAATCTTTGTTAATGAGCTGCTAAAAAGGCTCTGGTTATTCCCACAAGACGTTACCATATAGATGAGGACCCAGCCTATCTCATAGTTATCACTTGTGTTGCAGAAATTTATCCAGGCATATGCTGAGTGAAAAGAAAAATGGAAAAAAAAAAAAAAAATTAAAGTTTTTTGAATTAAAGTTTCAAAAGCAAAAAGTATGCCAAGTTGAATGTTCACATATATTTACGAAAATATATATTTTCAAAAAATTAAAAATGGAAGACTGAGCACAGTGGCTCATGCCTGCAACCCCAGCAGTTTGGAAGGCTGAAGCGGGAGGATTGCTTGATGGCAGAAATTTGAGACCAGTCTGGACACCATGGCAAGCCCTTGTCTCTTTAAAAAAAAAAAAAAAAATTAAGGATTAAAAAAAAAAACGAAAGGAATTAAGTGGGTGCTAGTTTGTATAACATCTGCTTAAGGCAATGTAAACATCAGCCTTTTTTGTTTTATTTTCTTTATTATTAACACTGTAAAAATACATTCTTATGTTATTATGGAAGTTATTGAGTGGCACTATCAGTGTTCTGTCTATAATTTTATTCATTTTAAAAGTATATTTGAACTAATTTTCTAGACTAACCAGTTCTCTTTCATTTTTTCTTATGCTGAACTTCATGGCCATTGTTTTTACAAGTGGTGGTAAACCGCTTATCAGTGGTAGCTTTGGACAATATTAGATGGCATTTAAGAGACATATGCAAATATCCTCATGCATAAAAGGTAGGAAGATATGTGTAAGAGTTTTTAAGCATACTTAACAAATTTCTAAATAGACTTGTAGAAAAGCTAGATTATACCTTAAATCTGAGAATGTCTTATACTATTTTCAGCAGAAACGTGAAAAGTAATATTCTAGGGCAATGGCTCTTAATGCATCACCCATTCTGGCACATTGAAATTATTTGTACAATGTGACATGAGTAATGTGCTATAGCCATAGTTAAAATGAACCAAGGCATTTTTTAGTGATTTTCTTCCCTTTCTAAGAATAGATTCGAGATTCTCCCTATGTAATGTCAATATCTCATATTTTAATCTAATATGTTTTATTGAATAAGAGGAAAAGACAATTTTTGGTCTGGTGTGCCAGAGACACTTAGGATCTTGCAACAGGGTACACTTAGGAGTGTGTTAAGCATACAAGCATCATCTATCACATAGTAAGAATCACCAGCTCATATTAACATTTTTGCAAAGATGGGTGTACAGGACTTCATGGCAAAGAGATACTTTGGTAGCTGAGCTAGAGTAAACCTTGCTAAAATGTACTACGTACCTTCCATTGTGAATAATAGAAAAACATAAACCATAGGATGGCCAGAAAACACTGGCATTAAGTTTGCTATTAAATTATAAATTAAGCAGGATGGGAAGGCACCACACAAAATGCAAAGGTTGACACTCAAAAGAAGGAGCTAATCTAATTTGACCTTGAAAATAGACTTTCCTTTCACAATATAATAAAAGTAGAAAAAGAAAAGTGACCTCAAGTTGAAGAGTTATGCTACTAAATATTAAAATCAAGTCACAGTTTTAAGACAGATGCATGGGAATTTGCAAAAAAAAAAAAAGAGTTCTTTCTGACACCTGACTACAAACGGACTAGGTGCAAAGTCGCCTTGAGAAAGAACCTAAAACAGCTTCACTTGGAAGTCTGGGTCTGAAGCTGAATATGACTTCTTTATAAAAACCATTTAATATACTTGAAGCTCAAGTAACTTTTCTTTTACATTTTTGTTTCACGAAAGGTACCCATCTTTATTTTCATTAAAGCTGGAGTCTGGCTTTAATGCCTTGTTTAGGAAGCCATTTTCTGTCATAAAATAACAAAATATTCTCATTTGTTTTAATTATTATATAACTGTGATTTCTAGTTGTAACTACTTAATCTAGTTATAATTCATTTTTGTTTCTGAGTGGTGAGAGGTTAGAATTTCCAAATGATTTTTTTTCCAAATTGCAAGACATTTGTTCCAATATCATTGACATAATTATTTGTCTTCTCCTATAGATTGGACATACCTCCACTATCATATGTTAAATTTATATATACAGATGTAAATTTTCTTTAAATGTATGAAAGAATGATAGCTTCTCAGTTGGACACAAAAAGAGGTAAATAAATAGATGATAGAAACACAGAGACAAACCGTAATCCTCTCTATCCCTACTGTTAGCAGCTTAATTTTTCAATGTAGGAAAATGGTATTTTATAAGCCTCCACTACAATTATAAATGTCTTTATTTGACTTCTTGTTTTATCCATCCTAAATCTTTATGTGTCAAAGTTATGTTGTTCAGTGCCTAACGATTCAAGGCAGTATGTCTGTTTGGGGAATTAAAACTTTTATCAACATTAAATAGCCCTCTTTATACTTTCCCTGGAAATCCTATATTATTTGTTAATAATATGGATGTTCTACTATCTTCATTTTTTATCGGATTCATATGAGAAAATAAAAGAACTTTTATCTGAGCAGTACAAGAGTCTTATTATTACATCCTAGGAGACATTAAAATGAGATAGCAGTCACACCCTATTCCCCTGGGTTTCTCTTTTTCTTTCCTTCTTTGTTTTTGAGACAGGGTCTTACACTGTCAGTCAGGCTGGATTGCAGTGGTGCAATCACAGTTCATTGTAGCCTTGGCTTCCTAAGCTCAAGCAATTCCCTGGCCTTAACATCTCTAGTACGTGGGACTACAGATGCAAAAATCATGCCCAGCTGATTTTTTTTTAAGCGATGAGGTCTCACTAGGTTGCCTAAGCTAGTCTCCAACTCCTGTGTTCAAGCTTTCCTCCTAACTCGGTATCCCAAAGTGCTGAGATTACAGGCCTGAGCCACCACACCAGGCTTACTCCCCTTTTGAGCTATGTAGTTATCTCTTCAAACTGCTTGTGATTGCCCCAGACATCTATAAATTAACCAAATAATGCTACACCAGACACTGTAACCCACACCCTATAGCTTAACAATGCATAGCCAATCACTAATCAATGTTATTTCTGTAAACCAATGGAGAATTCTTGACAAACAACTTTGTATTGGCTCACTCCCTGTCCCTATTTTTGCATTTATAAATCCACTTGTAACTGCTACTAAATGCATATTCAGGGCAACTGGGATCTATGCTTCTGGGTTTCCATCCTCAACCCTAGCCCAAATAAACTCTCTACTTAACATTAATTTTGCCTCACCTTCTTTTAAAATCAATATGTATATTATGTTTATTTTAATTATTCCATGCTACTTGGCCTCAGTTATGCCTATTATAAAGAGCATATGGCTGAATTGTGAGTTTTTTCACACAACCTGAGCTTCTAGTTTTTTAAATAAATCAGTCTTTTCATATGTGTTGTGGTTATGGTTTTATTGTCATTTAGACCTTTTGATTGTGTTTCTACTTATATTTTTAATTTTTATTTTTCCCCTCTGCTTGAGTCATTTTGCTTTGTTTTGGTTTTTGTTTGTTTTGTTTTAGATAGAGTCTCGCTCTTGTAACCCAGGCTGGAGTGGCACAGGAGTGTGCCATTGCACCAGGATGGATCAGCAGGCTGTGGTGATCTTGGTACACTGCAACCTCTTCTCCCGGGGTCAAGAGATTCTTCTACCTCAACCTCCTGAGTAGCTGAGACTACAGGCGCCTGCCACCACACCTGGCTAATTTTTGTATTTTTAGTAGAGATGGGGTTTCACCATGTTGGCCAGGTTGGTCTCAAACTCCTGACCTCAAATTATTCCCCCACATCAGCCTCCCAAAGTGCTGGGATTACAAACCACACCAGGCCTACTTGAGTCTTTAGATGAGTTGGCTAGATTTCTTTTGTTCTTCCTTATTCCCAGTGTTTATAAGTTTTAATTGCTATATCTTTTTTTTTCTAAATTAGACACAATTTTTATTGTCTATTAAAGTATTTATCAATTATGAATGAAAAATAATTGCACACTTCTAACCTACCCACCACCCAAGTAAAAGATCTTTGGCAAGATTTGATTAGCCTGAATCATCTTCCCTAATAGCTCGATGACTTATTAAAATTGTCTGGAAATGTAAATAATTTGTCTAAATTGTCTAAAGTGTAAATAAGTCGTCTACCTTCTTGGCAATCATATTCATAAAAATGGCCAAGATCCCTGTTCAGTTTTTTAGTTCACAGTTTATTATCATCAAGTAAAACTATGCATTTTACTTGATGATAATATCAAGCAGTGGGCAAGTTATCTTTGCTCACTACTCTTTATTAATGCCTATGTAATCTACTATATTAGATTCTTTTTGTTTGATATGCACATTAGCTTGCTGGAGTGTATGACTGGGTGGCTTCAACAATAGAAATGTATTTCCTTCCAGTCATGGAGGCTGGAAGACCAAGATCAAGGTGTCAGCAGGTGTGGGTTCTTCTGAGATTCCTTCCTTGACTGATCACTGATCACCTTCCCACTGTCCTCACAAGATCTTCCCTCTATGAAAGCATATCCCTCATTTTTCTTCTTATGTCTAAATTTTTTCTTTTTATGAGGGCAGCATTCGCATAGGATTAGGGCCTACTCTGGCAGCCTCATTATAATTTATTAATGAGGCCCTGTCTCCAAATACAGTCACATTCTGAGGTACTGGGGTTTAGGGCTGCAACATGAACTTTAGGGGAACATATTAATCCTGTAACAACACATTTTGCTCACGTGCATTTCAGATAAATGCTAACCTTTTGAGTTCCTGATTGAAGGAAAAAAAATTGTGTCTATATGGGAAAGATTGGTTGGGTATAGATTTCTGGGTTCAAAATTATTTTTCCTTAAGTAATTGAAGATGTGGCTGTGTTGCATGGTAATATCCAGTACCTGTCTACCTTTTAGACTGATGTCTGTCTGATTATTTCTCCTTCAGGATTTTTACACTACCTATTTTTCCTCATAAGTAAATAAAATGTTCTTTTTATTCCCTAGAATCTATAAATTTTCCTGGAAATTTAATGAGCCCTCAACATTTGTCACCTAAGAGAGATTTTCGTCTGTAATTTACTTGGTTATCTCCTTCTAGGAAAACTATTAGATCTGTAAACATCTAAACGTTTCCCCACCAACCCCTTACATAAATTCACAAAGTTTTCAGCTCTTGGTCCTCTGGTACTGTGGTCTAGAGGATCACTTCTTTCAGTTTTCCAGTTCACTTTTTGGTATTTAATCTGGGTCAGTTCTGCTATTCAGTCTGTCTCTGGGAGTTTTATTTTTACAGTCATACTGTTAATTTCCAAGAACTCTGAGTGCTTGCCTTTCATATTTGCCTGTTAGATATGATTGACACCCAAATCTCTCAAGGGAGTTAATTATATTTCTTTCCTTTTTTTCCCATTGGTTCCATTAACAGTCTTCCCTATGGTGTTCAGTATTCTGTTTAATGTAGTCTCTATTTTACAGTTTTTCACAACTGTCTGGTTTCTTAGTATTAGTGTTCTATTTCTAGGTAAATGAGTCTAGATGGAATAATATTACTATATGTGTTTTATCTTCTCACACCAAGTAAAAAATTCCCTTCCCTTAACAGTGAATATACATTCTGGTTCAGGATCTCTGTTTCACATTGCTCTAATGTAAAGGATTAGCTGTTTTCTAGTGTGTTTATGTTTATAATGTATTGTCAGCTTGTTTATGTGTTGAAGGAAGTGCACATATTTTCTGGCAGTCATAAGGGACATTGCATCATTTCCCTGGTCTCAGTACAAACTCTTGGAAACTCCTGTGTCAGAGCTCCATTTCAGCAATGTTTATCCATTTTGTCTGTTCTGGGTACAAGTGCTAGAATCAGCAACTCCTAACCCAAGAAATAGATCTGGCTTTTCTGGAGTTGAATTAATTACCAGATGGTGATGTATGGATGGCTCCTTCTCTTTAGTCTTCATCTGTTTGAGTTATTTCAGAATTTGGCTGGAACAGTTCACATTTTTGTCTTTGATACTGGTCTTTTCTTTTACCTGTAGGTGTTTGCACATGTCTCAGTTCTGTTTATGTATTTTCATCAAACAGTTTCCATTTGATTTAAAACGTCCTGAAAGTCCTGGCTGTTTTTGTAAGCTGGTACCTGTGATCCTGATTTTCCAGTGCTTCTGTGGATTTATGTCAGTGTTTTTCCTGTCTTTCCAGTGGAACATTTTTGGGGAGTATAGCTAAGCGTGTGTTTTTAGTTATCCATCAGGACCAGAAATGATTTTTCTAAATATTTATAGTTTTTAAAGAACCTACTAAAAGAACAGTAATAACGTCTCACAAATTCCTTTTTTTTTCTATTTGCTGTTTTTCATTGTAAATTTTCCTTCAATTTGAGGGAAGATGTTTCGAAGGCATTCTGAAGGTGGTCTCTGCAGTGATACTGTTCATTGAGAGAAATGCCTATGTCAGGCTAACATTAAATGCTACATGGGTCATTTTGCTATGAAGAGATATTTTCTTGGTGCTTTATTTCTGATTACTTGGTCTCTTTTCAGTAATGTAAAGTTAACGTTGAAGAGCTAAATACAAATCAGTCATTTCAATTTCCACATGCATAATAGCTATAAGTTTTCTCAGTTCTTCCTCCTGTGAGACATTCAGTGACGTTTATTACAAACGAAGTGAGGTGCAAGAAAGACTACCTGAATGGAACACAGGAAACCTGTGTCCAGCACCCAGCTTTGCCAGTCACTCAGGATTAGAAACTCAGAAATTTCTAAAGCTCTCTGCTTCTCCCCCTTCTTATTTGCAAGGACCGTAGCAATGCTTTAAAAAAAAATCCAAAATACTTGAAACTACATCTGAAATTACTATTTTTTAATCCCACAAAAGAATGCCAGCTGCTCATAAAGAAATTCCCCAGTTAACACTCATTAACATAACATGACGTGTTCTTCTGTATTAGCTCCTTTTCTCCACCATAAGTGATAAATGATATGTAACAGCACTCATGTGGATAATAATAAGATGTGCTTAGTATTGGTAGTAAATTGACATACTTCATTTAAATTTAAACCTAGTAACAGATCTATCAGGGAGCTACAGCACACCTTGTTTTGTTGTTCTCCATTTTACTGTACTTTGCAGATAGTGCTTTTTCTTTTACAAATTGAGGGTTTGTAACAACATTGCATTCAGCAAGTCTATGGCTACTGTTTTCCCAACTGCTTGTGCTCACTTCGTATCTTTGTGTCACATTTTGATAATTCTCCAAATATTTCAAGCTTTTCCATTATCATTATACTTCTTTTTTTTTTTTTGAGACTAATTTTCACTCTTATTGACTAGGCTGGAGTGCCGTGGCGCAATCTCAGCTCACTACAACCTTCATCTCCCAGTTCAAGCAATTCTTTTGCCTCAACTTCCCAAGTAGATGGAATTACAGGTGTGCATCACCACACCTGGCTAATTTTGTATTTTTAGTAGAAATGGGGTTTCATCATGTTGGTCAGACTGGTCTCAAACTCCTAACCTCAAATAATCCGCCCACCTCTACCTCCTGAAGTGCTGGGATAACAGGCGTGAGCCACCATGCCGGGACTACTTGAGTCTTTAGATGGGTTGGTTCGAGTTTTTTTGTTCTTCCTTATTCTCAGTGTTTATAAGTTTTTAATTGCTATGTCTTTTTTTTTCTAAAGTAGAAATAGTTTTTATTGTCTATTAAAGTACTTATCTATCAGGAATGAAAATTAATTGCATGCTTCTCACTTATCTACAACCCAAATAAAAGTAAATCTTCAGCAAGATTTGATTGGTCTGAATCATCCACTTTAACAGCTCTATGACTTATTAAAATTGTCACCACACCTGACCTCATTATACTTCTTATGGTGATCTGTGATCAACGATCTTTGATACTACTATTGTAATTTTTCTGGTGTGTTATGAACTGTAATGTAAAATAGCAAATGTAACTGACAAATACCTTTTGTGTTATGACTGCTCCACTGACCTGTGGATCCCTCGTCTCTCTCCCTGTCTTTGGGCCTTCCTATTTCCTGAGACACGGCCACATCAAAATTAGGCCAACTGTTAACCCTACAATGGTCTTTAAGTGTTCAAGTGAAAGGAAGAATAGCACTTCTCTCACTTTAAATCAAAAGCGAGAAATGATTAAGTTTAGTGAAGAAAGCATGTAGAAAGGTGAGATAGGCTGAAAGCTAGACCTCTTTCTCCAAACAGCTAGTCAAGGTGGGCATGCAGGGGAAAAGTCTATGAAGGAAGATAAAAATGCTACTCCAGTGAACACAGATGATAATGAATTAAAACAGCCTTAGTGCTGATACGGAGAATGTTTGAGTGGTCTAGATAGAAGATCAAACCATCTGTAGCATTCTCTTAAGCCAAAGCCTCATCCAAAGCAAGACCCAACTCTCTTCAATATTATGAAGGCTGAAAGAGGTGAGGAAGCTGTGGAAGAATAGTTGAAAGCTAGCAGAAGTTGGTTAGTTCATGAGGTTTGAGGAAAGAAGCCATCTGCCTAACATAAAAGTGCAAAGTGAAACAAAAAGTGCTGACACACTACTTGATAAAGCAGCAGAAGGGTTTGAGAGGATTGATACCAATTTTGAAAGAAGTTCTACCGTGGGTAAAATGCTATCAAATAGCATCGCTTGCTACAGAGAGATCTTTGAGCAAGGAAGAGTCGACCATGCAGCAAACTTGTCATCTTATTTTAATAAATGCCACAGCCACTCCAACGTTTGGCAATCACCACCCTAATCAGTGAGCAGCCCAACAAAGCAAGACCCTTAACCAGCAAAAATATTATGACTTGAAGGCTAAGATGATCATTTTCATATTTTAGTAATAATATATTTTTAAATTAAGATATGCACATTGCTTTTTGTAGACAATGCTGTTGCACACTTAACTGATGACAGTATAGTGTAAATTTTACTTTTATAGGCACTGGGAAACCAAAAGTTTTGTATAATCACATTATTTCAATATTTGGTTTATTGCAGTAGTCTGGAACTGAACCTACAGTATCTTAGAGCTATGCTTATTAATATGTTTTTCATTTAATAGTGGTGGAAACTGAAGTTTAAAGAGATTAAGTAACTTGGCCTATGACATTCACTTATTCTGGGCAGAGACAGGCTTTGAATCTGGGTCCTAGTTCCTATTACATTGCTTAGCTTTCTGACTAATAGGTAGGTTAAACACTGGGGAAGGTTTTATGCTTTTGAAATATAATAGAGATTAACAGAAATGCCTCCCTATATCACAAATAATCATCAACCAATTTTGGAGAGTCATTTGAAAAAGTGTTTCATATATATAAACCCATTTAATTTGCTTTGAGATGTTAGAAAGAAAACTGGGATTCTTGGTCTTCATCTTAGATAAGAAAGGTGAAGAAAAAAGGCAAGAGTGATCTTTTTCCTCAATCTTTAATGACTCAACCAAGTTGTAGATTATTATTTCATCCTAATTCTGATTGTTCTAAGATTTGTTTTTTATAATTACCCACTCCCCTGCTTGCCTATGGTGCATTCTTTACAACATGCCCTTGATTATTTATAATTCAGTGACAATCGAAACCCAGAAATTGTGGTGAAATTTTAGTGCAATGAAGTAGTTATGTTTTTTAAACTTTTAAATTTTAAGTTCAGAGATACACGTGCAGGTTTGTTACATAGGTGAACGTGTCATGGAGATTTATATGCAGCTTGTTTCATCACCTAGGTATTAAACCAAATAACTAGTACTCATTAGTTATTTTTTCTGATCCTCTACCTCCTCCTACCTTTCACCCTCTGATAGGCCCCAATGTGTGTGGGTTTCCTTCTATGTGTCCACGTGTTCTCATCATTTAGCTCCCATCCATGTAAGTGTGAGAACATGCGGTATTTCGTTTTCTGATCCTGCATTAGTTTGCTGAGGATAATGGCTTTTAGCTCCATCCGTGGCCCTGCAAAGTATCTCATTCTTTTTAACTGCTGCAGTGTATTCCACAGTGTGCATGTACCACATTTTCCTTATCCGGTGTATCATTAATAGAGATTTAGTTTGATTCCATGTCTTTGCTATTGTAAATAGTGCTGCAATGAACATATATATGCATGTGTGTGTCTTTATAATAAAATGGTTTACATTTTGAGGGTACATATCCCGTAATGGGATTGCTGGGTAAAATGCTAGTTCTGTTTCTAGGTTTTTGAGGAATCACCACACTTTCATCCACAATGGTTAAATTAATTTCCATTCCCACCAATGGTATATATAAGTGTTCATTTTTCTCCACAACCTTGCCAGCATCTGTTATTTTTTGACTTTTTAATAGTAGTAATTCTGACTAGTGTGAGATGACATCTCATTGTGGTTTTGATTTGCATTTCTCTAAAGATCTGTGATTCAGCTTTTTTTTTCATATGATTGTTGGCTGCATGTAGGTCTTCTTTTGAAAAGTATCTGTTCATGTCCTTTGCCCATATTTTAATAGGGTTGCTTTTGTTTCTGTAAATTTAAGTTCTTTAGAGATGCTGGATATTAGATCTTTATATGATGCACAGTTTGCAAATATTTCCTCCAATTCTGTAGGTTGTCTGTTTACTCTGTTGTTTCTTTTGCTGTACAGAAGCTCTTTAGTTTAATTAGATGCCATTGTCATTTTTCGCAGTTGCTTTTAGCATCTTTGTCATAAAATCTTTCCCCATGCCATCTCCTGAATGGTATTGCTTAGGTTAAATTTGAGGGTGTTTATAGTTTTGTGTTTTACATTTAAGCCTTTAATCCAACTTGAGTTAACTGCTGTATATGGTATAAGGAGATTGTCCACTTTCAGTCTTCTGCATATGGCTAGCCAGTCATTGCAGCACCATTTATTGAATAGGGCATCCTTTCCCCATTGCTTGTTACCCAATAACGAATGGGTAAAGATCAGATTGTTTTAGGTGTATGGTCTTATTTCTGGGTTCTTTGTTCTGTTTCACAGGTCTATGTGTCTGTTCTTGTACCACACTACCTTGCTGTTTTGGTTACTGTAGCCCAGCAATATAGTTTGAAGTCGGATAGCATGGTGCCTCCAGCTTTGTTCTTTTCGCTTAGGATTGCCTTGGCAATTCTGGCTCCTTTTTGGTTCCAAATAAATTTTCAAATAGTCTTAACTAGTTCTGTGAAGAATGTCAATGGTAGTTTAATGGGAACAGCTTTAAATCTATAAATTGCTTTGGGCAGTATGGCCGTTTTTATGATATTGATTCTATTGATAAGCATGGAATATTTTTCCATTTGTTTTTGTCATCTCTGATTTTTTTCAGCACTGTTTTCTTTCATTGAAGAGAACTTTCACCTTCCTGGTTCACTGTATTCCTAGATATTTCACTCGTTTGTTACCATTGTGAACGGGATTTTATTCCCAGTTCAGCTCTTGGCTTGACTGTTGTTGGTATAGAAATGCTACTAATTTTCGTATGTTGATTTTGTATATTGAGACTTTGCTGAAGTGGCTTATCAGCTTTCAAAGCTTTCAAGGCTTTTGCTCTGAGACAATGGGGTTTTCTAGATTTAGGATCACTTCACCTGCAAACAAGGGTAATTTGACTTTCTCTCATCCTTTTTGGAAGCCTTTATTTCTTTGCCTTGCCTAATTGTCCTGGCCAGGACTGTTAGTATTATGTTAAATAGGAGTGGTGAGAGTTGTCTGATGCTGATTCTCAAGGGGAATGCTTCTGGCTTTTGCCCATTCAGTATAATACGGGCATTGTTTTTTTTTTTTTTTTTTTTTTTTTTATGTATGGCTCTTATTATTTTGAGGTATATTCCTTCAATATCTAGTCTATTGAGAGTTTTTAACCTGAACAGATGTTGAATCTCAGTGAAAGCCTTTCTGCATCTATTGATATAACCATATGGTTTTTGACTTTAGTTCTGTTTATGCAGTGAATCATATATATTGATTTCTGTATGTTGAACAAAACTTGGATCCTAGGGATGAAGACTACTTGATTATGGTAAATAAGTTTTTGATGTGCTGCTAGATTACTTTGCCAGGATTTCTTTTTCCTAAGGATTTTTGTATTCATGTTCATCAAAGATATTGGCCTGAAATTTTCTTTTTTGTTGTTGTATCTCTGCCAGGTTTTGGTATCAAGATGATTCTGGCCTCATAGAATGAGCTAGGGAGGAATTCCTCCTTTTCAAATTTTTGGTATAGTTTCTTTAGCAATGGTACCAGGTCTTTTTTGTAAACCTGGTAGAATTCAGCTGTGAATTCATACGGCCTAGGATTTTTTTGGTTATAAGGCTATTTGTTACTTCTTCAATTTCAGAACTTGTTATTGGTCTTTTCAGGGATTCAGTTTCACGGTGTATGTGTCCAGAAATGTATACATTCCTTCTAGATTTTCTAGTTCATGTACATAGAGGTATTTATAATATCCTCTGATATTATAAATAGTTCATGTACATAGAGGTATTTATAATATCCTCTGATGGTTGCTTGTATTTCTGTGGAGTCAGTGGTAATATCACCCTTATCACTTGAGTGTGTTTATTTGAATCTTTTCTCTTTTCTCTTTATTACTCTAGCTAGCAGTCTACTTACTTTATTTACTTTTTCAAAATGCCAGCTCCTGGATTTGTTGATGTTTTGAATTTTTTTTGTGTGTTAAATAGCTAAAAAAAAGAAACAGTTGGGCTCTATGATTGGACAAGGAAAACACAAAATTTCCAATTTTAAATTTCATATCAGTAGGAAAATATTAAAAAATAATTTTCTGGGTATATGTCCAGATATGTATATACTGAATTATTTATATGTCTCATGTTATCAATACAATTTAAGTCAATACATTTGGCTGTGTTATTGTCACATTTAATAACCAATATGTCTGTCTCCTTATTTGTAAACATAGTAAGAACACTACTAGCTCTCACAACAGTACCTAAATAATCCTGGTTTTTGTAAGTAGATGCACCTATCTTTTAAATAAATTGATGAATTTTTATGGTAGAAATATTTTTTAATTTCAAAGGAAAAATATTTTTTCTTTTCTCTGTGTTTGTTTTTGTAAAGCATTCATAGTTATACTGTAATAACTTATACACAATAAAAATCAAACTCTGCTCTCCTGCCTGCCTTCTCCATGTCGCCTCCAGTCCACATGTTCGAGCTGTTGTCCACAAAATTATTTTCTGATAAATATAATATTTTAATCTAAATGTAGATACATAATACTATACTTGTCCCTGGAAAAAAACAAATTTTAATATGGAAATGGAAATGTTTATATAATACAGAAATGGAAAAAACTGTGGTAGGAATACAACCTAATTATGACTTGCAGTTGATAATTTCTAGATACTCTCCTACTAGAAATGAATGTTTAAAAGTCCTATGAAGACTATTTTATTTATATATGCACTTACGTTCACCTTATTCCATATACTGTACCTTGCTATTGACAATCTGGGAATTTAAAGGTGCAGCCCTCAAGAAGCTGTTAAATAACTAAAAAAAAAAAAAAACCATTGGTTTGTATGATTGGTTAAGGAAAGCACTCAAAAAATGTCCAATTTTAAATTTCATATCAGTAGGAAAATATTAAAACTAATTTTATGCATATATTTGTGGGTATATGTATGTATCAAATTATTCATGTCTCATGTTATCAGTACAATTTAACTCAAAACTTTTGGCTGTGTTATTTTCCCATTTAGTAACCATTATGTCAAAATATAAAAAATATTTTTTTCATCATTTGAAAAAATTCATTTATCATTTCAACAGCTTGTACTGTTTTTTTAAAAAATTTTTATACTCTTCATAACTAAATTTCCTGATTTCTAGTGTTAAATCTTCTATTTAAATTAAAACCTGGGACTTTTTGTTATTCAGTTTAGAAACTGATAAATAAAATAAAATCTACTTTGAAATTCCATCAATCAAAGACCATTTTACTACCTGCTTTATCAGTAATATATCTCAGCTCTGAGCATATGTGTTTAAATTATTCTCCCTGTAATAAATAGCTGATAAAAATATCCTAAAATAGATGGAGGTAGCATACATGATGTTGTGCTATGGTATCAATTACCCAGTGAAACACGTGAGATTCTACTCTACTTCCATTATTGACGGTAACAAAGGCACATTCCTTATTCTCTCTGAAAATGAAATGATCTCCAAGGTCCTTTCTAACTCTAAACTTCTTAAATCCTTAACTTTCCCATTCTTTTATTCTTCAGGAAATACTTATTGAACACTTATTTTGTACCTGGCAGTGCTCTAGGCATTTAGGGTGTGTAAATAAGCAAAACACACAAAACTCCCTGCCTTCTTAGTATTTATATTATCGTGAAAGAAACAGGCAGTAAGCAGAAGGTGTAATAAGTAGGTTGTGTAGTATCTTTAAGGTTTATGGAACTACGTCGTATTAGTCCACTTGTTTTGCTAAAAAGAAATACCTGAAGTCAAGTAATTTATAAAGAGAAGAGGTTTGTTTTGGCTCACAGTTCTGCAGGTTGTACAGGAAGCTTGGTTCCAGCATCTAGTTCTGGTGAGGCCTCAGGAAGTTTCCAATCATTGTAAAAGGTGAAGGGGTAGCAGGCTTCTGCTGAGAGCAGAAGCAAGAGATAGAGGGAGGAGGAGGTGCCAAGCTTTTTCTTTCTTTTTTTTATTAATTTAAAATTTTATTTTAAGTTCCAGGGTACATGTGCAAGATGTGCCGGTTTGTTACATAGGTAAATGTGTGCCATGGTGTTTTGCTGCACCTACTGACCCATCACCCAGATATCAAGCCCAGCCTGCATTAGCTATTTTTCTAATGCTCTCCCTCCCCACACCTCACCCGCTACAGGTCCCAGTGCGTGTTGTTTCCTTTCCCGTATCCATGTGTTCTCATTGTTCAGATCCCACTTGTCAGTGAGCATCCATGTCCCTGCAAAGGACATGATCTCATTCCTTTTTACGGCTGCATAGTATTCTGTGGTGTATACATACTGCATTTTCTTTATCCAGTCTATCACCGATGGGATCTGGGTTGACGCCATGTCTTTGCTACTGTGAATATCGCTGCAATGTGCATACTCATGTATGTATCTTTATAACAGAATGATTTATATTCCTTTGAGTATACTCCCAGTAATGGGATTGCTGGGTCAAATGATACTTCTGGTTCTGGATCTTTGAGAAATCGCCATACTGTCTTACACAATGGTTGAGCTCATTTTCATTCCCACCAACAATGTAAAAGTGTTCCTATTTCTCCACAGCCTCGCCAGCATCTGTCGTTTCTTGACTCTTTAATAATCACCATTCTGACTGACGTTAGATGGTATCTCATTGTGAGTAACCCTCCCATCTGGGCACTGAGGAAGGAGAGCTAAGCAGATCCCCAGCACAATTAGTGCCTGAAGAATATCTTAGTTTACAGTGTTACTACTCAGTTATTTCCATATATATGTAATTATATTTTAGTTTACAGAGGAATGCCTAACATAGACACAGTACAGAGCATGAATTAAGGAATAAGCAGCTTATAGTCAGAGGAATGTCTAGAGCAGACACGGTGCAGAACATGATTTAAGGAAAAAAACAGTTATACCAGCACAAGAATCTATGGCCCGGGTGGCAGCGTTTGGTATCGTAAAGATACCCCCTGTATGGCAGGCTTGGAGCAAGAGCCACTCCTCCTGAAAAAGGGGTGGTAGCACCTTGTGTCCAGTTCTTGTGGAAGGCTACCCTCAGACTGGCAATCCTGTGAGCGTCCAAGGGCTTAAAATCCCTCCGGTATAATCGTGCCTAGGTGGTTATATACATTGTCAGCTCTGTTGCTAGGTACTGACTCAAAATCATCCTCTTATAGAAATCACTGGAAGCGGCCAGCAGGTGGCTGTATACCCTATCAGCTCTTGAGCTACTGTACTGACTCAAAAGCATCCTCCTATAGAATTCCTTAGAAGTAGCTTGCCCCTAGATAAGAGATATTGCACACTGCACCTTCTTCACTGTGCACAGCCCATCTCCTTGCCTCGGTGACTTAATGGGGGTGGACCCTTTGCTTATCGCACATGTGATTGTCTTGACCTTATCACTGTTCTTAAGATGACCTCACTCACTACCCTGCCCCCTAACCTATACCCAATAAATACAGACGTTCCTAGATGTTCGGGGCTTGCCTTTCTCTGCAGATAGGTGCCATGGCCCCGCGAGACCAGCTGTCTTTTCCAGTCCTTCTGTGTCCTGTCTCTTTATATTTTGGATCCAGTGCCTCAGAACAGTAATAGGGGACACACCATGACACTGCAGGGCTTGACCCTACATCTCATCATGGTTTTGATTTGCATTTCTCTAATAATCAGTGGTGTTGAGCTCATATGGCCAGGCTTCTTTAAACACCCAGCAAGAACTCACTCATTACTCAGCAGAGGACATCAGGCTATTTGTGAGGGATTTGCCTCCATGACCCAAACACCTCCTACCAGGCTTACCCTTAACATTGGGGATCACATTTCAACATGAGATTTGGAGGGGACAAACATCTAAACCCTATCAAAAGTAAAGGAGTGTAAGAGGATTGGAAAAGCTGGGCATGATTTCATTTTTAAAACCATCATCAGAGCGAGCTTCATTAAGAATGTAACATCGAGCAGACACTTGGAGGAAATGGGGAAGTGGGCCATGCAATTATGGGTGTCAGAGGGAGAACATTTCAGACAGAGAAAAAGTCATGTGAAGCCCTAAGTTGGAAGTGTTTCTAGTATTTGAGGGTTGGCAATGTAACCTTGTGCTATAACATAAGGAGGCGGAGAGTAGTGAAAAGATACAGAGGAAATGTGTAAGGGAGACAGAGTTTGAGAAAACTTCTACACCATTGTAAATACATTCTTACAAGGTGTTTGTGGTACCCAGTTCTAGAAAACTATTACTAAGTTAGTTCTACAGTGCCTCCTTTGATAGACGAATGTACCTGGTACTCCAATCATTATTGCCTCTAATCAGGCAAAGATGTTTAGTCTCTAAAGATTGAGTTGGGAAAAGTGATTGATGTTGGCAAGGTTAATGATAGTATGCCTCCTGATTTTTTTTTAAGTCCAAAATTTGAAAGCATGACAGAGAGAAAAGAACAGTAACTAAATGTATTAATGGAACAAGTGATTATTTTGGAATTAATCACTTTTTGGAATTAAGTCCAAAATTTTGGAATTAAGTCCAAAATTTGAAAGCATGACAGAGAGAAAAGAATGGTAACTAAATGTATTAATGGAACAAGTGATTAATTTCCTTAACTGCCATTGAAATTGATGAGACATAGTGTTTTTCAACTATGTAGGCACCTCAGTAAACCAAAGCAAATAAGGAAAAATCCCTCACCAGCGTTATCATTTCTGTAATGTGTATTTTTTAAATGAACTTTTAAACATTAAAAGGCTCTATCCAGTTTTAGGTTTTATAAAAATACTGACTGGAAAGAACAAACAGTGTCCATATAATATAATTCTTCAAATAGCTTCCTTTTGCCCCACCCATTTTCACCTGTCATTAGCATCTTCCATTAGTGTGGTACATTAGTTACAATTGATGAACCAATATGGAGGTATTATCATTAAAGTTTATAGTTTACATGAGGGCTCACTCTGGGTTGCACATTTCATGGGTTTTGACAAATGTATGACCTGTGTCCATAGTCTTATGCAGAATAGTTTCACTATCTTAAAATTCCCTTCTGCTCCACCTGTTCATCCCTCCAGACTCCCCAAACCCTAGTAACTACTGGTCTTTTTTTACTGGCTTCATAGTTTTTCCTTTCCCATGAATTCACATAGTTGGAATCATACAGTAACTATCCTTTTCAGATTGACTTATTTCACTTAAAAATATACACGTAAGTTCCCTCTCTGTCTTTTCATGGCTTGATACCGCATTTACTTATTATCAAATAAGATTCCATACTATGTATATGCCAGAGTTTATTCACCAGTTCAAAGACATATTTGTTTCTTCCAAGTTTTGGTAATTATAAATAAAGTTGCTGTAAATAACCACATGCACATTTAGTATAGACATAAGCATTCAACACATCTGGGTGAATATCAGGTAGTACAATTGCTGGATCATATGGTAAGAGTATGTTCAGTTTTGTAAGAAACTGCCAAACTATCTGACAAAGTGGCTATACCATTTTGTGTTCCCACCAGAAGAAAACCTCCTATGTTATCTTCTAATGCTTCATAATGAATGAGAGCTCCTGTTGCTCTACATTCTTGGGAGTGTTTGATGATGTCAGTGATTTGGAAATAGCCATTTTAAAAGATGTTTAGTGGAATCTCATTTTTGTTTTAATTTTAAAATCCCTGATGACAAATGAATTTGAGTATTTTTTACATGCTATTAGCTATTTGAATAGATTGTTTAGGGACATGCCTATTCTGTTGTTTCATCCATTTTCTCATCAGGTTATTATTTTTGAGGTTTTAAAGTTCTTTATATATTTTGAATACCAGGCCTTGTCAGATACGTGTTTTAGAATATTTTCTTTGGTCTCTGGCTTGTCTTTTCATTCTCCTAACAGTGTCATTTACATGGAAGTTTAACTTAATAAAGTTCAACTTGCCAATTTCCCATTTATGGTTTCTGGCTTTGGCGAGATATTTAAAAAGTTGTTGCAACATCAAAAGCCACTAGATTTCCCCTACGTAATCTTCTCCAAGTTTTATAGTTTATAGTTGATTTTAATTCAATGAACAGTTTTGAGTTAATTTTGGAACAGATTATCCTTTCTGTCTTGTACTGCCTTTGATTCCTTGTCAAATATCAGTCGCTTGTATTTGTGTGAGTCTCTTTCTGGACTCTCTGTTCTGTTTCATTATCAGTGTATCTATTCTTTCACAACTACCACATTGTCTTGGTTACTGTAGCCTTATATTATGTCTTAAGTCTGGTAGTGTCAGTTATCTGACTTTGTTCATCTCCTTTAACCTTTTGTTGGTTATTCTGTGTCTTCCACTTTTCCTTTTAAACTTCCAAGTGGGTGTGTCAGTATCCTAAAAATAACTTGCCAGGACATTGACTAGGATTGATTGAATCTATAAATCAAGTTGGAAAGAACTTACATCTTGACAATATTGAGTCTTCCTCATGGAATAATATCCATTTATCTATTTTTGAGATTTTTCCTCAGTTTCATAGTATTCTTCATATATATCATGTACTTTTTTGGGTTAGATTTATAAATATATGTATTTTCAGTGTTAATATGAATGGTATTGTTTTAAAATTTGAATTCCAATTGTTAATTCCTGCTATATAAAAATAATTAACTTTTGTATATTATTTTTGCATCCTGCAACTTTGCTCTGATTGCTTCTCAGTTCCGGGAACTTTTTTGGGGGAGTTGATTATTGCTTGGTTTTCTACAGAGACAGTCATGTCATCTGTGAATAAAGTTTATTTATTTCTCAATCAGTATATTTTTTCCCCTTTCTTATATTATTATGCTACCAAGGACTTCCAGTATGAAGTTGAGTAGGAGTTATGAGAGCAGACATCCTTATTTGTTCATGATTTTAGTAGGAAAATGGCTAGTTTTTCACTATTAAGGATGATGTTAGCTATAGTTCTTCACCAATATTCTTTATCAATATGAAGTTCCCTTCTATTCAGAGTTCTCTAAGATTTGTCATCATAAATGTGTATTGCTTTTCATCATATTCTTTTCTGAATGTATTGATATACTTATTTAATGTTTATTCTGTAGCTTGTTGATATGATAGATTACATTAATTGATTTTCCAGTATTTACTGGCCTAGCATACTTTGAACAAATCCTACCTGGTCATGATATATTATTATTTTCTTACATTGTTGAACTTAATTTGCTAATTTTTTTGAGACTTTCTGCATCTATGTTTATGAGAAATATTGGTCAGTAGTTTTCCTTTCTATAATGTTTTTATCTGATTATGTATTATGGTTTTGTTTTAAAAGGTTGTTAATAATTAATTCAATTCCTTTAATAAGTGTAGGTGTGGTCAGATTATGTGTTTTTTCTTGTGTGAATTTTAGTAGATGTGCCTTTCAAAGAATTGGTCAGTTACATGTAGATTATCAAATATGTGATATATATTAATAATTTTTCACTGGGTGCAGTGACTCAATGCCTATAATCCTAGCACTTTGGAAGGCCAGGGTAGTTGGATCACTTGTGGTCAGGGATTTGAGACCAGCCTGGCCAACATGGTGAAACTGGTCTCTACTAAAAACACAAACATTAGCCAGATGTGATGGCGGGTGCCTGTAATCCCAGCTACTCAGGAGGCCGAGGTGGGAGAATTGCTTGAACCCAGGGAGGCAGAGGTTGCAGTGAGCCGAGAGCACATCACTGCCCTCCAGCCTAGGTGACAGAGCAGGACTGTGTCTCAATAATAATGTTTTTCATTATTCTTTCAATATTCATGGGATCAGTAGTGATGATTTTTTTGTCATTTCAGTATTAATGCTTTGGGTTTTCTCTCTTTTTTTCTCAGGTAGCCTGGCTAGAGATTTAGCAATTTTATTGATCTTTTCAAAGAATCAACTTTTTTTTTTCCCCAGTCTTTCTTACTTGCAGATATATGCATTCAGTGCTATAAAAATTTCCCCTAAGCACTGCTTCACTTCATCCATAAACTTTGATTAGGTGTATTTTTATTTTTAATTGAAGTAGAATATTTAAAAATTTCTCTTGGAACTTCCTTGACCTGTGTGTTGTTGAAAATTGTGTAGAATTCAGCTGCGAAACTGTCTGGTGAAAGACTTCATGACTAAAACACCAAAAGCAATGGCAACCGAAGCCAGAATTGACACATGGGATCTAATTAAACTAAAGAGCTTCTGCACAGCAAAAGAAACTATTATCAGAGTGAGTGGGTGGCCTACAAAATGGGAGAAAATATTTGCAATCTATCCATATGACAAAGGGCTAATATCCATAATCTATAAGGAACTTAAATTTACAAGAAAAAACAACCCCATCAAAAAGTGGGCAAAGCATATGAACAGACACTTCTTAAAAGAAGACATTTATGTGGCCAACAAACATGTGAAAAAAAGCTTATCAGCACTGTTCCCTGGAGAAATGCAAGTCAAAACCACTGTGAGATACCATCTCATTCCACTTAGAATGGCGATAATTAAAAAGTCAAGAAACAACAGATGCTGGAGAGGATATGGAGAAATAGGAACTCTTCTACACTGTTGGTGGGAGTGTAAATTAGTTCAACCATTGTGGAAGACAGTATGGTGATTCCTCAAGAATCTGGAATCAGAAATACCATTTGACCCAGCAATCTCATTACTGGTTGTATACTCAAAGGATTAAAAATCATCCTACTATAAAGACACATGCACATGTGTGCTTATTGCAGCACTATTCACAATAGCAAAGACTTGGAACCAACCTGAATGTCCATCAGTGAACCCTGTTGTGACCTGCACATCTGAGGGATCTAGATTGTGCACTCCTTTTGAGAGTCTAACTAATGCCTGATGATCTGAGGTGGAGTAGTTTCATTGCAAAACCATTTCCCCTGCCACCCTGTCTGTGGAAAAAATTGTCTTTCATGAAAGGGTCCATGGTGCCAAAAAGATTGGGGATCACTGCTCTAATGGATCTAAGAATAGGTGTTGGTTTTCTGTTTATTCAGCTTTTTTGTATGTGAAGACTGGAGCAATAATTTCCAATCTCTTATATGCCGGACCAGAGACTGCAAGTCTGTGCCGTATGTCATGAATAGATTGTTTGATCTCTGTATACATCTGCAGTTCTGAAGCTGTAGAGGGCAGTTAATTGGTCTTATTCTACACTCATACATCACTTAGGAGACATATTACAAAAAATATGGGAATGAGCTACATTTTCATTAATGTCGGTGGTGTTGTTATGTCTATCCTGTATCAACCCACCTTAAAACCTATAACCTCTTTTCTTCAAGGGAAATTTCCCTTTCTATTACTTTAGATATTTTTTTTTTCTTTCTTCTTATATATAATTTGAGTATTTTCAAACTAACCCATAGGAAACTATGCATTTCTAAGGATTAAGCAGTAACTCAGTTCATTGTTTTACCTTATCAGTGGTAACTAAAGAACAGACCCTTAATAGAACAACTGAGTGTAGCTGGGGCCAAGAAATGTCACATTGTCCTCTCACTGATGCATTTCCACACTGGTTTTAATAAGCTACACACCTAATGAAATATAGTATTTCTGATAGCAAAAGGATTTTACTCAGAGACTTCCAGTCAGTGCCAGTGACCTGACTTTAACATTGCAGGCACCAGGAGTGTCTGGATACTGCAGGAGAGGAATTTCAGGAAACACTCCTAATCATTTTCCTTCAAACCCTTACCTGGCCAACTTAGATACAAGGACATTGTTGAAGTAGATAATCTCTAATACACATCTGATATAGTTTGGAATCCCCTCCAAATCATGTTGAGATGTAACCCCCAGTGTTGGAGGTGGGGCCTGGTGGGGTCATGGGGGTAGATTTCTCATGGCTCATAGTCCATGAGTTCTCACAAAATCTGGGTGTTGTGAAGTGTGGCACACCACCTACCCCAGCACTCTCTCTCTTGTTCCTGCTTTCTCTAAGTAATGTGCCTGCTCCCAAGTGGCCTTCTGCCATGAGTAAAAGCTTCTTAAAGCCTCCCCAGAAGCAGTTGCTGGTGCCATGCTTCCTGGAGAGCCTGAAGAACTGTGAGACAATTAAACCTCTTTTCTTATGAATTACCCAGTCTCAGGTATTCCTTTAGAGACATGCAAGCATCACTTAATAAACCATATATTCTGGAATTGAGCAATTAACACCCATATTTTCTATTACCTCTTTATATCTGTTGCTGAATGTTTTCCTTCAAAGGAGGCTTCATTCAAAGTAAATGTTGAGGCATTTTTTTCATCAAAAAATTTAACATAGATTTAATTTGATAATATAATAGTTATGTTTAGATGACATCATTTTGGTTTATGTTTAAATTTAGCAAGTTCTCTTTAAATTTTTAATGTTCTACATTATATGCTATAGGTTTAATATAACTTTGTATACAATATAACCCTTGATGATAACATAAACTCTATTATAATTTAATATCTTTATATATTCTTTGAATCCATATTTTATGCTAAAATTCTGCTACAATTATTGCTTTACATTATATAATGGTGGCAGTTAATATATTACTGGGTCTATGTTTGACTAAAATTAAAATTATTAAAATAGAAATAGCCAAATTCATCCAGCAGTTGATTTTTAGAAAGCTGTTTCAAATAATTATTACTGTGATGAGTTACTATTTTAATAAAGTATGTTTAATAAATGTAAAATCAGAAACAAATGGAATTAGAATCAATTATTTTTCAAGGACATTAACCATTGTAGTTTTTCAAAATTATCAACATTTAAAAGTTATTAAAATTGAATATTTTGCTGAGAGTTATCACAAGAAAACCCTCAGAATACAATAATATTATTTCCATTGAAGGACAGCAATTCATGCTATGCTTTTAGTTGTTAGTGGGTTTCCCATCAGACATAATGAATAAACAACATTATGAGTTCTTAAATAATAGTTCTAGTTTTCCATCAGCCACAGTGACTATGGAAACACTTGACATAACATGTAATTATTCAATATAATACACTGAAGTATTATAAATACATGTTATGAATTAAATAACCTACAAACTTGTCAAAAAGTTTCATTGAAATAAGTAGTAAGTTAGTAAAGTTGACCAGAATTAATTGGGACTAGAGGTAGGGTCAAATAATAGGGTAAGATGTGTTGACGCCTATTGGAGAGTTTCATGCTCATGATGTAGAGAAGGAATGACATGGTGTGGTTTTGAGAAGCAGAATAAGAAGAGAATGGAAGGAAAATGAATTTGACAAGAGCGTGTAGGATTGATTGAAGATTAAAAAGACTAAATGAAGAGAGAAAAGTAAACTGCAAAACCAGTAAAAAAGGGTACATTAATAAATAAAATAAATATGTGCTGAGGTTTGGGGGAAAAACAAAGTGTTGGAGTTACATTTTCATGTTATTTGGCTTTCTAAACTAATTTTGCCAGAAAAAAATTACAAAATAAATATAATAAAGCCATTCCTTTTTACAAAATAAATATAATAAAGCCATTTCTTTTTAAGTTGTGTTGTAAACCAAGGTTTGTGCAAAAATCAGAGTTCACTTTTAATGGATTCTGTATAGTTGTCCTGTTATTGACAAGTTGAATTAGAAAGTTTGCATCTTTTTAGTTTTAGTTTTTAATAAATGGAAAAATAATTGCATAAACTTATAAACCAAGTATCCACCACATCCTCGAGCTGAAGATTCTTTGGAATGGGTACTTATGTGTCAGACTGGAAATAGTCAATGGATCCAATTTCCCTTCAAACTGAATCTTAGCTTATTTTGTTAATTAGAGGATCAATATTAAAAGTAACGTTTTTGCTCGAGAAATGTCTTGAGATTCATCTTTTCCAAAATGTCCAATTTTATTTTAGGGTTAAAGTCTCACATTTCAGGTTTCCAAACTTTGGCCAAGTTTTAAATTTTTCTTTAGTTTATAATCATCTTGATTTATTTTCATTTTGTTTAATTTCCATTAACAGCCAGATTTCTGAAATTGATTTCAGATTTCTTTTGTACTTGCGGACACTAGCAACATTCTTAACTTCTGGCTCTTAAATATTTGGTGATTCTTGGTAGTGTTTCTGGAATGTCAATTTAATATCATAATATGTAATAAGATGACTGGAATTATTTTTTCCTTTTCATAGTGTAAATTTTGGATATATTTTATAGGGTAAGTTAACTGTAGATAAATTTTGACACTAAGATAGTGAGACAGTAAGATTTTTTAGTAAGAAGGAGGTCATTGGAAAAATGTACTATTGCAATAGAAGAAAATTAATAATCATGTGTTTTCTTTTCTCTGCGTCTTATTTTTCCCATGTGAAAAAAAACATTGCATAAATGATTGCTGAAGTATACTATACGCCAAATATACACACACACACACACACACACACACACACATATAGAGAGAGAGAGAGAGAGAGAAATAGTATTTTATATATATATATATAAGTATCGAATTATATATGGTATGGTATATAAATATTGCTATATTACCAAATTAGATATAACTTTGGTGTCTGATAACTATAAAATTTAGGTGCAAAAAGAGAATATAGAAATATAACTATTTAATCTTACCTTTTTTTCTCATTAAGTATAGAATTCTTTAAACACCACTAGAAAATGGCATATTTTGTTTTGAATCATTTCTACTGATAAAGATATTAGGATCTTGCATATTTGTTGGTTTCAAAAGTAACTATTTCTATTTCATTTCTTGTTGTTGCATTTTTTAGTCACTGAACTATTTTAAAAAGTGCTGAATATCAATGTTAGTTAATCCAGGAAGATTTTCCATCTGTCAAAATGTTAAAATATTTTCTGCACATTACTGTGGTTTTCAAAATGATTTCTATAATCTGATATTCATTTATCATATTCATGTATAATGAGGGTCCTCTCTTTCTGTAGTCACACACCCTTAGTCTAACATAGACAAAGTTCTTTACCAATAAAAAATTTTTGTTTATATCTCTTTCAGCTTTTTAAATGCTTAAGGCAGTTACAGGTGTTTTTTTTTTTTATGTCCAGTTTGACTTACAGAAGTTGATGACAGAAGCAAACAAAGGTTCTACTAACAAAGGAAAATGTAACCTCCATTGGCTCACTTTATAACCCACAATTTCTGCAGATAGAAAATACAACAGTCAATACATTGAGCTGTTACATAGCCGGAGATTTCATTCTTTCATCAATCATCTGAATGTCCTGATACTTCTAACATCCAATCATAAAAAGTTATTTTCTAATGATTTTTTTTAAAGGTGTACACCATTGAAGAATCAGGGCTAAACATCCTGGTGTGGTCAGTGATTGGAAATGAAAGAATGGGATGGACATATGCATATGCACCTCTGTCCAGTAACAGTCCATTTAAGGTGGCATTTGAAGCTGATTTGGATGGAAATGAGGACATCTTTATTGCTCTTGATGACATCTCTTTTACCCCAGAGTGTGTGACTGGAGGTAAGTGATTTTTTCAGAAAATGGGAATATTTGTTTTTAGTATATAAGTATACTACATATTTGGGAATTTCTGAGGAATTACATTTATTTCTGGGCCCAGTTCCATTTACACATTGAAGAAGAATCATATATAGTAAGAAGTAAGGTTTCTCTGCCCATGTACTTTGCCATGAAAGTTTCATGTCCTGTAGGCAACAAAGTAACTTTGTACTAAAGTTGTTTTAGAAACCCCGAGGAAATTTTGTTTTGTGAATGTAGCTTTATTTTCTGCTTCCTTATTCCCAAAGGTTTACAAGAACTGCACAAGGCAAAGGCCCCTATGGTTACCTATTATCTTCCAGACTGTCTTCTCCATCTGTATTAACCTTTCCGCTTCCCCAGGCCACATTCCTTTTCTAAACCATTTCTACTGTACAAAATAAAATGCTCATTCTATTTCAAAAAGAAAAAAAAAGTACTATTCTAAACACCTTTTCTAAAAAAAGTCATCCCTTTAACTGAAATCTGAATTTCTGATGTTTAAGATGTTTCCCCCCTAAGTGGGCTGTTTGTTCCCTTCCTGAGTCTTCCATTTTAAAATATCAAATAGTAGAGTCATTGTCTTTCTAGGTAGTCAATGCCTCTTTGAAAGATTTTTTTTTTCCTAATGTCCCTATTCAAAAGTTTCTTTTCTTTTAAGACTGCTCATCTGAATTTTTATTCTTCTCATAATTTTTTCTCTGGATTCTAAATCCTGGACATTTTCGACTTCAGGTGGCACACCCTATCTAAAACGCCAACTTCTTTGACTCTAATAACCAGCACTCACCTGCTTCCTCAATAAGTCACTCTCATGGTTACATTGAGGACCTGATCATTCCCTTTGAAATTTTATGGTTAAAAATCTCTTATAATCACTTTCTCATCTTCATTACTCCTCCTAAACCCGTTTTCTAGTAACATTAATAAGAAAAAAATATATTCTGGATTATCAGTGCTTCCTGCTTTTGAGGTTCCAGAAAAAGCCTCTTACTTCCCCCCAATAATTAGAGATTTAATGATTAACACCTTATCCAAATCTATTTGCATTCTGAATTTTGAATTCTATTATGTACTATTTCTTAAATTGTTCACATAAATTTGAATACTATGTGCCAGGCAATTTGATAAGCATTTTGTACATATTAATACATTTATTTATCAGTACCTCTCTGTAAATAGATTCTAGATATATATTCATATAATAATATGAATAGATTATTTATCTCATACTCTGCCATAATGGCTTTAATAATCTTTGCAATTGAGGTCACATAACCATCTGAATTTTCCAAAACTGCTGCTGGTCATGCTGGTTGGGACCACTTAATACCTTGGTTTATCACCTTAGCTAGGCCTTTTAGGGTCCCAGATGTGTGTGTTTCTCATTTCCTGACACCAATTTTCTCTAGCAGTCCTCACATCCTCTAATTTCTCCCTGGCATGTTCTTCATTCTGCTGATTTTCTTGTGTCCTTTGAATAGAAATAAAGCCATTTTGTAATAAGTTCCTTAAATTTTCTCATTTTTATCTCCAAATGGGTCTGTATCTGCCTCCAAACTCTTTTTCTCACCATGTGTCTCAGGAAAAAAAAAAAATCTCCATCTTCCCAAGAGTGAATGTATATTTTTAGAACATTTGCTTTCTCAACTCCTTTCAGCCATTGTTCCATAAAAGTCTTCTGTATCTCATGTCTTTACTGTCTCTCCTTCCACTTATTCTTGGCTGTGCCTTTTATTTATATATAATTTATAATATGTATTATATATTATGAAAGTGTATATTATATATTGCTGATTATATTATATGTTAGACATTAACATATATATTAGTAACATGCAGTCTCTATATATACTTCTATATGTATCATTTTATATATATATATTCTGGAATATATATTTACATATATTTCTTATATATATATTATTCCATATGTATATGATGGAATAATATATATTCATATGTATTTTATTAATTTCAAGCTACTCATCAGCAAAAGAGGCTTGAGAGCTTGTATTTCATCTCCAGAGTCTAACATAGGGCCTAGGAAATGTAGCCTAAGAAATCACTGTTTTTCAAAATAACATAATAGCAATGAAAACTGATTGTGTGAACAACATCCTAACAGTCACCAAAGTATAAAGGTTCTTCTTTCCCAGTATGTTATAGAACAGATTTTACTGTCAAGGATGATTTAAAAACAAAACAAACAAACAAAAAACACTAAGACCTTTGGCATTAAACCTTGAACTGTTTTCTCTTTGTCCTTTTGTGTAATAGAAGTACCTCTCCATAGACCCATTCTTTCCTCCAAAATCCAGAGTCTTAAAGCATGGCTTCTACAGCATGGGTTCATTATTGATTCAGGCAGATGCTTTCAGAAGGTCATAAATTAAACCAGCACTCCTCAAACTGGGGTGTACAGATGCCCACAGCAATGTCCCAGGGAGTATGCAGTGCCACCAAATAAATCTGATGTAATTCATTGGGTTTACTTGAAGATGTGGGGAGAAAAGTTAAGTAATTTATTATGTGACATTTGAAGCAGACACAAATCTACTAAGAGTAGAATGTCAAAGAGAAAATATAAAGCTTTAAAGAAACGTGATCCTTTAGTGCTGTTACTAATGTCGTCTTCCCTGTGGTTTGTGGCACTATGGTGGAAAATTTTGAGAGGTGCCTAATTGATAATTTAGACATTGAACACCTGTGTCATATAATAGACAATATGTATAATATATTGTTGAATATGAAAGTTATGACCAATGCAAAAGCTAAATAATGAGTCTATTGTTAAGCATAGAAAAATGGTAAAGAAAAGTGTGAAACCAATTTTAATAAGCTATCCATCAAAAAAGATATCTATAAATCCTGAAAGATATACAAAATATAATATCTGTCTCTGAAAAATAGAAATGTGAATTCTTTTTCTTTTTGTCTTGGTATTTTTTCCCTCTGTTTAAAAATGTCTGCTTAGAACTGTGTTGTTTGTAATTGAGGAAAAATAATGGTGTTACTTTATCAAGTAAATGTGTAAGTTCATGATGCATATAATTAAGAACCACATATTTTGGGCCAATGATGGTTTTAATCTTGCCCTAAATGAAGTTATTTATTGGAATTATTATGGGGAACTATTGCATAGATGGATTAATTTCAATTACTTTGAGTCCTGTGTTTTTCCAATAGTTATTTCTGTTAATAATAACTCATCTCTTTGAAACTCTTTGAGAAATGTTAGAACAGGTTATAATTAGCTCTTCTTATTTGCCCAGGTTAGGGAACATCAGGCAGAATAAACGTTATGGGTGAGCTGTTCTGCTAGTAGTTCAGGAATCGGATGTTTCACTGTTCTGGAGCAAATCTTCATCCTGGGTAAGAATGAGTAATCTAGAATTAGTTTTGCCTTAGCAGTTTTTCTTCCAGTTGCCTTAACTTTCCACATAGCAGCCAACAAAGTCAGACAGAATTTTTAGATGTTCAAGAAGGAAAAAAAAATAGCAATTATATGTATGCCTCAGAAACATTTGGTAAAAATTATCTTTTAAGTATTAGTACTTTGTAAGGAAAACTTCATTTCCCAGAAATGCTGGATAAAGAAAGCATTTTATTCCACATAAAATTTAAAATAGGTCAAATTTTGAGACATTCCTCCTTAAAGTTTCTATTTTGTAGACTGAAACTCTCTAGAAGGCAGTTTTCCAATGAAATATAGTTGTTAAAAATGCAAGAATTCTGATAGTACAAGGCCTACCAGAATGAATGTAGCAAGAAACAGAAATTAAATAGATTTTTTCCGGTATTCTTTTATGTGTTCATCCTTTAGCCCTGGAAAATGTGAAAAAATCTATACCATTACAACTACTAGCTTTGTCTTTCCTTAGTTAGACTAGACACAAATGAACTAAGGCACCTAAATTAATAAATAATTTTCTTCAAATTTTATAACAAGACATCCAGATTTGTATGTGAGCATGCTAGCTTTCTGCTTAGGTCCAGATTAATATCCTGCGATTAAAAACAGCAAACTCTCCACTTCATTTCAACCTCATATTAGGTATTGTGTCGTTTTTACCACCGCCACAAACTCCCATAATCGGAAGGAATCTAGAACAATGACATTTGTCACCCTAAGTTACCTACAGGTTTCTTTCCATATAGAAGATTCCACTAAAAGCAGCAGTCCTATCCCCCACCAGCCTTTACTTTCTGCATTATTACTTCTCTGTCCTACCTTAATTACTTTAGGTTTCCTAGGACAACATTTTGTAAATGAGTCAAACTTGATGAAATAAAGCACCTCCAGAAATTCTGAGTCAGCAGAAGAGTGTGTTTATTTTCATTGCATCTGTTTTCCTTAGCCATGTGAGTTTCCACAAGAGAAATGTGTTTTCTGTTTTACTTCTATCATTTGAAACAAAGAGGATCCCATCTGTCTCCGTGATGAAGAAACATTTTACAGCACCGGTAGGACACTGATATTTTTAAAACTATGTGCGAGGCTGTAAAATATTTGAAACAACAATGGCTTGAAAATACTATGCATATCTAAAGAGTTTTGTCAGGAGTTTAATAAGGTGGCAAATACTAATAGACACAATCCTGTGGAGTTTGCACCATAGCTAGGAAGTGTTTTATTTCCATATAGAAGTTGGCAAGTGTACTGGGTAGAATAGTATCTCCTCAAACTCCATGTCCTTTGCAAGACCTCAGAATGTGACCTCATTTAGAAATAAGACCTTTGTGGATGTAATTAAGATGTAAATTAAAGGCATTCTGGAGTAGAGTGGGCCCTAATCCAGTATGACCAATGTCCTTAGAAGAAGAAGAGGACAAGACGCACAGAGAGCACCATGTGATGAAGGAGGCAGAGACTGGAGCAACTCATCTACAAGCCAGAGAATGCCCAGGTTGTAGCATCTTTTTGAATGCCCATGGTCAGTCAAAAAGAAGCTAAGAGAAAGTAGTGGAGCAGCTTTTCCCCAGAGCCCTCAGAGAGAGCATGGCCCTAGAAACACCTTGAATTCAGACTTCTGGCCCCCACAACTATGGAAGCATAAATGTCTGTTGTTTTCAGCCATCCAGCTTGTGACACTTTGTTACTGCGATCTTAGGAAACGGATACGACCGGGAACATTGAAGTCTACTTTATAGTCAAGAAGTGGATGCAAATTTTCATTATGCACTGCTTCCTGCTTTGCTTTCTCTCTCTTGTTTGCTGTCTGGGAAGGAGCCTCACTGAGCCATGAGCTCTAGATTCCATACAGCAGGCAGATGACCTTGACCGTGGGACATGTTCCTTCTGGATCCTGCCCCAGGTCAAGGTTGTTGGAAATCCCTCCCTGGCCCTGGAAGCAGTTAAATCTCAGCCCCACATCAACATGACCCTCTCCCAGGAGGGACCCAAGGCTGGCATGGCTCTGCATGGCAGGCGTGGTGGGTCAGGGCAACTGCCCATCTCAGCCAGCCCCTAGAGCCCCTTCCTCTGAACCAGATGGCAGCAGTGGCCCTGGGTAGAAGAGATAGCCAGGTGACTGGTATCATGGAAGCCCAGTGGAGCAGAAAAATGAGGAAATGAAGCACATTTTATCCAACTGTAGGCAGGAAAAGCAGGGATTTGCCCCCTGCCTCATTTTTTTTTCTCTTCCTAGAATAATCATTAAACTTTTCCCATGTCAAGCCGTCTCCTCCCTCCAAAAAAAAAAAAGAAAAAAAAATTTATTATGCTAACTTAGTCCTCATTGGACCTGATATTTTTCATCCATGAAATGATTATTGTCAGGATTTAGGAATATGCCTTTCCTAAGAGTTGCATTGACCATTTCACGCAGGTGAGGAATCATTTTGAAAAACCTAAGAATAATACTTAAGTGACCTAACATGTCTATGATTAATATTATCAGTTGAAATATGCTGCATCTGAAACTTCCTTAGATAAATACAGTGAATAAGAAGAGATGCTACCGTGTATTCAAATGCTGAGAAAACTCCAATTTGGGAAATTAACATTATGGGTACTGTTTTTTTCCCCCAACTAGGTTTTGTTGTTGTTGAATTGAAAGAAAACAGATCTTCAGAGAGTGAATGCAGATTCTAAAGAAAAGAAATGTCAATTCACTTATATTCCTCTCTAAGTTGTCCATTCTCGTTAGCATTTCGTCAAATCTTCTTTCAAGGTTCTTAGTTTCTTTGCATTGGGTTCTTAAAAAGACTGATTGAGAAGTCAAACAGAGGAGAGTGGAAATGCATTGAACAGCATGGTAATATGCGTGCTATTGTTTGAATCTGTACCCCAGATTTTATGTGTTGGAAACTTAATCCCCAAATATATATGTTGACTTGAGGTGGGACTTTGGAGACGTAATTAGTATTAGATAAGGTAATCAAGCTGGGGCCACCACCATCATGGGACTGGTGGCTTTATCAAAAGAAGAGAGGCTGAGCTGATATGCACACCCTGGCCCTCTTGCTGTGTGATGTCCACCACTGTGTTGTGATGCAGCAAGAAAACCTTCACCAGATATTGGTGCCATGCTCTTGGACTTTCCAGCCTCCAGAAATGTAAGAAATTTCTTTTCTTCACAATTATGTAGTCTGTGGTATTCTGTTACAACAGTAGAAAATGGACTAAGTCTCTCAGAGGAAATCTAGGGAAGAAAACAGATTTGAGATATCTGGCTAGTTTTGTAGTGTGTACTGTTTCTGAAGCAGAAGTGATTAGCACTTGTTTTTCTTCTCCAGGGACAAATAAGGGGAGAACATGGTTAACATCAGTGAGCAGGTCTGAGGCCAAAGTACCCTATTTAATGGAGCAGTGAGGCCCCGGGACATCATTCCTGACAGATTATAGGAGAGGCTCACAGCTCTCTGCCTGGGACAAGCTGTACAGTGGCAGGGGCTTAAGACAAATAACTGCTTTGAGTCTCTCCCACACGCAATTACTGTCTGTCCTGCAGTCCTCCTGAATGTAACAGGTAAGGAAACATCACCCTTGTGTAAACAAAGCTCACATCTCCAAAGCAGAAGCAAAGGTTTTCAGAATGAGACTCTGGGGGACGGAAACCAGGCAGGTCTTGACAGTTTCCTCGTATTTGTCTCCCCGTCATGGTTCTTATTATCATAACACCTGATATGTTCAGAGTGACTTCTCTCCCTCTGTTCTCTGGACTGAATGTAGAAAAAACATAGTATTATCAACTTTCCTCCCTAACTAGAACTAAAATTGTCAGATTAAAAAGTACAACAAAAACAAAACACAAAATGCAAAAACAAGCAACAAAAGAGCCTCCCAAAATAGCTATGTAAAACAAAGAAATGTTTTCTGAATATAAAAACTTACCAAACCTTGGAAGTACCAATTTGGGCTACACAGAAGCAATCTGCTTTTATGCCTTCTGCCAGCTCTGCCCTTGTCCAATAACAGATATTTGTGGAGTACTTATTATGTGCCAGGACTGGGCAAATTTCTTCAAATGGATTATCCTCTCATGTAGTTTCCATACCATTTTCATGAAGTGATTGCTCATATTAATAATATCCCCCCCCCCAAATGATTCTGTAGGTGAAGCCACTGAGGCTTGGAGAGATTGCATGAGTGACTTGCAGAGCTGGGAAGCTGGTGGACACCAGACTCAACTATGCCAGATGGCCTCGGATTTGTCTTTCAGCCACTGCAGGGCCTGCTTTGTAGGCCCTCAGATATGTGCTTCACACTCACCACAAGGTCTCCATGCTACCCTATCCTGTCTCCCCTTTATTTGATGAGCTATAGACTTTACATCTCTCTTGAAATCAAATCCACAGAATTAAACCCTGTTCTCCAGCTGAGGTCTGCCCTGTGCCTAGGATGGAATAAAGGGGAAGTCTGTTACTTTCTTTGTGATGAACATAAATTTTATGTAAATGCAACAAAATCTTTATACTTTAAAAAAAAGTTTTACTTTAAGTTCTGGGATACATATGCAGAATGTGGAGGTTAGTTACATAGGTATACATGTACCACGGTGGTTTGCTGCATTTTGTACATTTTTTTTTCTCTTAATTCAGTGGTCTACATCCTGAACTTGTATCACGGACTTGATTTTAAATCTAAGTGAACATTTTTATATTTATCCTTGTTAAATTTTATCTTGTTTTAGCCTATGCTTGTAGCATGTTAGATTTTTCCCATTGTCTTTTGATCCAACATATTAGTTTTTGCATTCAACTTTCTGCTATCTGTGAATCTGATAAGCTGGCTTTGTGTAAGTTCATCCAACTCATTCATTAAAAAAAGTCAAAGACACAGGTACAAGAACAGAACCCTGTTCCCTATAGGTCAGTTTCTAGTTGCCACTGATCCTTCACCTTCAAATCATGCTGGAATTTTTTTATCCAAACACATAGGAATATGCTTAACTATAGTATAATGTAGCAGTATTTTTAAAAACAAATCTAATGAAGATTTAAAAGATACTGCCAAGTAGCCTGCCTTTATTGCAGGTATAGTATTTTCAATTAACAAATTCAGGGAAACAAAAAATGTAGTTATACTTTTAAAATGTATTCTCTATCTTGATCCACCTATTGCACCCAATGGTGATATTCTTAATGTAGGTGAGTCCAGGTAAAGTGAGCCAATTCTGTGCCCATATGATTGTCTCTATTTCTTTTAGTAACATATGAAGCAACGTCCAGGCAAACATTTGAAATATGCCAGGAGTACCAGACAGGGTTGTGTCTTTATTTGAGAGCCTCTCTATGAACTTAAAGAGAAGTTAGTCTGATTAATTGTATATTTGTCCTGGTGCTATTGAGCTGCTTGGGTGCAGGTGAAAAGTAGGTGGCTAGTGGGGCTTAAGTAAACTTTCACCTTTGCAAGGTCAGTGAAGGGAGGAAGGCAGGAGTGAGGGGGCCAAGTTTATAATCATGGTCCATAGGGTCTATGCTGGGTTAGACAGGGCAGAAGGGCACCAGAAGAAGGTCGAGAGTAGGAAAATGGTTGGGTTGATGCTTTGGTAGGCCCCACAATTCCTTGGGTGGCACTACACAGTAGAAGGGCTGGAAGGAAAGGCTGTGGTTATCCAGAAGAGAGCCTTTTGAAGATTCCAGATGTGCTGCTGAGGAGGGAGGAAGTGGCAGGTCATTGGAAACAAAGAGCCTGAGGATTTGAGAGGCCAAGATGCTGGATCAGTCATCTGTGTGGGTATTGAACTTGTTAAGAATTATGGCAGAAAGGAAGAAAGAGCCCAGTGGATACAATTATCAGTGAATAGAAAAAACTGGCGATGGAGGGGTACAAACAGGAGTGACTAGGTCAAGTCTGACAGCGTGAATCTCAGCGGATCCTCTGGGGTATTAGAAACAACGGGGTGATCTGAGGCCAACAACATAGACAGCAATGTTCTGCCGGTTGCTTGTCCTTCTGCATTTGTATTTGACTATTGTGTTATAGGGTGGGAAGAACTACAAATACAGCTTTAAAAACAAAATAAAACAAAACAAAAAACGCTTTTGTACTTTCTGAAGAGCATTCAGTATTAATTATGCCACAATATGCTTAATGTACCTCCACTGGCAATGGCAAACATGTACTGAACAAAAAAAATCAAAATACTCAAGGACCGGTAGCAAATAATAAGTAAAAAACATAATAAAAGCTTGGCTGTTTCTTTGACAGTTGAAGAAGGAATTTTACTCCAGGCAGATTAAACATATGAAGTTTTGCCTGTAACCATAAAAAAAAAAAATCCCAAGTTACTGATAGAAGCAGAGTTGTAATTGGACTCACTTGGCAAAAATAAAATTTTGATAAAATGAAAGTTCTCTGTGAAATTATTGTAGATCATTTCTTATAATGCATCTGAGCAATATCCCCAAGGTTTTTGAGTTTGCTTTTTTTCCCACAATGTCTTATGATGATTAATTCAGTCTGATGCCTGATTATATAAAATGAAACTTACAGCAAACACATAAAACATATGTGTAAGGTAAAGCTATATTTTATAATCTGCTTTGAATAGGTTTTGCCATTAATTAATCGGAAATGGAGAAAATTAAATAATACAAGGTTGAATGTGTTAAATTCAGGAGTAAATGTATACTAGTAAATGTACAAATCCAGGAGTAGGTGTATAATATATATTCTTCTGTCACCTATAAAAATGCTAATGTATTTTCCATCACATATTTAAATTCTAGTCATCCATGAGGCCAACCCAAGCCCCACGTCCTTCATAAAATCATTTTTATTCAATAAAATGTTATTTTTCACCTATTATGTACCAAGTATTATACCAAGCATTGGAGCAGAAGGGACAGAGTAAGACTGACTAGGGGAGATATAGTAAAAACAACAATAAAACTGACTAGTTCTTATTTGCCGGAAATTGTCATAAATGCTTTGACATTTACTAACTCTGATTTCTCACAACATTATGAAATAAATACCATTGTTATTTCTCTTTTAGAGATGAGCAAACAGAGATACAGACAGGTTACGTCACTTACTAAAGGTCATAGGGCCAGTAGGTGGTAGAGTCAGATTTAAAACCAATTATCCCTGATTCTAAAGCTCTTAAGTATCTAAGTCATTCAGCTGCTTTGTGCTTTAATTTCCTCATCTCAGAAAAAAGCAGAACATTCTACATTTGTCCTAATTTATGGGGTTTTATAAGATTCAAATAAGAGAATAAATGTAGAAATATGTAAATAATTGAATCTGCTATAGTAAAGCAAAGTAATAATAATATCTATGAATGGTTTCATGTGGACTAACTCATTCAATTCTCAAATGACTCCATAGTAGCTCTTCAAATAATCCCCTAATTTGTGATGGGGAAACTGGGATACAGATAGTTCATACCACTGCTGAGAACACTAACCCAGGGAATCTGACTCCAAAAGTAGTGCTCTAATTTCTAAACTCCACTGCCTTATTTCTGAATTTTGTTCTGTGAGCAGTACATGGGGTCAGGCTGGCTGGGTATCCATGGTAGTAGGGGAAGATGATGCTGAGGTTAGGATGAGCTTCAGGGGGAATCATATTCCTCCCTTGGCCTCATGGTTAGCCAGGTCCATGAGGCTGTACCAGTGAGCTCTGACCCTGGAATGGGTACCACCCCACAGCCTTCCAGCAAAATGACTGGGTATCCGAGCCCTGCCGTGAGAGCCCCAGCCGAGTAAGCACCTGACCTTCACAAGTTATCTGCATTGATGAGCAGGGTCCCCTTAACCAAAAGCACAACCCATCTTTCCCCTGGGAAATGCCCAGAGTATGTGGTTCCTGCAATTCTTGGTGACCTCAGTGTAAACATTTCCTGTGAACACAACCCACTGCCTCCAGAACAGTCCTTTCCATTTTTGCGTATCTCTCATTTTTAGAGAGTCTTTCTTTAAACTGCAAATTGCTTAAATGGAACTTTTTGGGACTGGTTCAAGATCTGCCCTCTCTACTACTCCTAATAAATCTGAGTGTGGTTTAGCATTTACATACCTGATTGCTCTGGCCCAAATCCGATTACTCATGCTGGGAGCTATATGTGGTGGGAGAGGGTTACCTACTGACGGCAGCAGGTCACCCCCCTCCTTTACAGCACACTACATTTCTGTATTGGAGAATCAAATTAGCATTCACAAGTTTAATGTTCTGAATGTGGTAATGAGACTGGTTTAATTTTGCTGATCCACCATTTCTCCAAATTATTTGACATCAGGACTCTTTCTGTGAGAGCAGAGTATCTGTTAACTCATGCAGAGCTAGTGTTCAAGAGAATACATTTTGGGAAATTTTGGCAAGCAGGTGTATAATTGGAATTCTAACCAAATGCTAAAATAACAGACACTGTTCTTCAGGTTCTAATCTCACAGAAAAATAAGATCAATACTTCCTCCAAGTAGAGTCCATTTAACTTTATTTTTCAGTTCACACAGGGGCAAAAACCTGGCAGAAAGCATTCTAGGCAAATTCTGAATTATTAAAATATAAAATCTTGGTGGTTCAAGGAAGGAAAATATTCTGTTGATGTGATGTATAGTTTTTATATAATTCATTTAATCACTTTTCAGGCTTTGTGAAAATGAGATCTTAGAAATCATCTAGTTCAACTCATTTCACAGCAGAGAAACCCAAGGCCCCAGAAAAATAAAAGATTCTGTGCCTGATCACACAGGTAGTTAGCAAGAGGGAACTAGAATCCAAAACTCCTAATTCCATATTTCCATTCTCATTCAATGAATAGTTGGATTCCAACTGAAATATGAGCATGAAGGATATACTTTATAAATCAAATAGTTATATATGTGACTTATGCTCAGCATTTCAGTAGGCATAGTGGAAAGTATATTTTCACTTCACTCTCTGGGTCTTTTTGAAGTTTGCTATCTCGAGGGTTGCACAAAATATGAAAGTTTCTTTTCAGATATCATAAAATACCATTAGAATGCTACAGACAAGAAAATGCAGACATTAATGGCAGAAGTACTGTTCCTTTATGAAGCAGACTTTATCTTCCATGAAGATATTTACAAAGGCCACTAAAGATATTTAAAAGCCCACTTAGTCTCTGTTTCATATAAATATGAAAAATATTCTATATAAAATTTATCTGAGGAGGAGATTCACAGGTTTGTTACATTGAGTGAGAGAATTTCCATCTGCTAATGGAGTTGTTGGTAGTTCCAACAAAAATACTGACATACAGCATAAAAATTTATTTCCCCAAAACATGTCCTGTAAGACCTGAAATAAAACTTTATATCACATTTTGTTACCCAACTCTTTTACTTTCTTCCTTTACTTTGATACAAGTGAAAAGAACATTAAAATTTCTTTTGTATTAAACACCAAATATATTAAATAATTATATTCTTTGATCATTCATGTCATTAAAAATTCTTTTCATACCAGTATTCTAGGAAGTAGAGCAAAGGAATTCAGTACATAATTGGAAACCACCAGTGTTTAACCAGGGTAGCACTGAGCACCTTCCCAAATATCAGTTGGTGGTTTTCATTGTGAAAAGAGAAATAATATCTAAGTCATCAATTTCTTCATAAAGACAATTTGGAAGGAATTCATAAGTAAATTAACATCACAAAAGGGCTTTCTTTAACTAAACTCCAAAAATCAGAACAAATTTTATATTTGCAGTATAGTGAAAATAATTTTAAATAGGAATTTTCTAAAGTGAAATAATTTTCTTAGATATTTGAGAACTGTTGTGTGTTGATTTAAGATTTTGTGATTAATTTTTAGATAATTCTTCTGCATACCAATGTGATATTTTTACTGGAAAATATTTCTCAAGAATTTTTAGAATTAAATTAGTTCCCCCAACTAACTAAAAACCTTTAAAATAATTGCTTTAAATTTGTCTGTTTGTAGAACTACCACCTACTTAGTTGTAGTAGAGCCTGGGTGGGGGATCTCTGACTTTTATTGTTGTGAGCTCTTTTTAGAATGTGACATATCTCCTTCTTTTTCTTTGGTTCTGTGACTTAATAGCCCCAGATAAGTTTCACCAAGCATCATGTCACATTGATATTTGGAACAAAGTTGATTGGCTGGTTGCATTAGGTGCAGAGACGCAAGCCATAGTCTTAATTATTCATGCATTCTTTCATTCAAATATTTATCAAGGTTAATTCTGTCCCAGGCACTCTTTAAGGCACTGGGGATATAAAGATATTGGACACTCAGGGAGTTAATGGTATAAGGAAGCAGAAGTAATGATTAAACAGTATACAAAGTCTCACAGAATAGATCATGTGGAATACTCTAGAATGTGGAAAAGGTACTTAACCCAAGTTTGAGGTTCGAGAAGGACAAAGAATGAGCAGGAAGAACACAGGTAAAGATGGGGAGGGGAAGAGCATTCTAGCAGTAGGAGTAACATGAGCGAGGGCCTAGATGTGCATCCCATAAGGTTCGGTCTGGCTGGGCTTGGATCTGAGTTGTAGTAGTAGAGACAAGCTTGGGAGGTGAGTAGCGGTGGGTCCTGAAGTCATACATGTCCCTTGAGGAATTTGGACTTTATGCTGAGGTCAAAAAGAAATCCATCAAGGTTTTAAGCAGAGAATAACGCAATCAAATTGTTGTTTCAGAAAGTGGACTGGCAGCAACGAAGGGAATAAATTCTGAGGGGTCCAGGATGGCAGAAGGTGCTATGGTTTGGATATAGTTTGTTCCTTCTCAAGAACCTGTGTTAAAATTTGGTCTGAAATGTGGTATTGAGATGTGGTGGGACCTCTAAAACACGTTTGGGTCACAGGGGCTCTGCCTTTATGAAGGGATTAATGCTGTTCTCACAGGAGTGAGTTAGATCTCATGGGAGGGATTTAGTTATGACGACAGTGGGTTGTTACAAAAGTGAGTTTGAATTCGGCTTCCTTGGCTTCCTCTTCCACCACATGATACCTCCTGCCATGTTGTAAAGCAGCATGAGGCCCTCACCAGATGTTGGCTCCATGTTCTCAGATTTCTAGCCTCCAGAACTGTGAGATAAAATAAACCTCTTTCCTATATAAAGTACCACGTGTGCGATGTTCTGTTATAGCAACAGAAAATGAACTAAGGTAGCAGGTAGGTCAGTGAAGGGGCAGTTGCAATGGTCCTGGAAACAAAAGATGGTGTCTTGAACCAAATGGCACTGCCACATCAGTGAGGCCCATGATCTTGTAATCAAGTGACAATCAAACATAGGAGACACAGTGACAGCATGAGGGGGAGAATGAGGCTGTTTGTGTACACATCATTTCTGCAAAACTTGGAGATAATGTCTGCATAAAATCGCGCATTTGTTTGTCTGATATGTTCTCTATCTTGTTCTTGGACAGAAATTTCAAAAAAATACCAGACCACACAGTTTTACATCAGATATGTGCAAACCGAATTTCAAAACTCTGACTTAAACCTTGTAAAAATAACAGGCCAATGCTGTGAAACTCATCAGCATAGGTGAAGCCGGAGACTATTAGCCTCATAACCAAGCTCTGAGGCCAGCAATTAATCCTGTTAAACTCCCTCTTTCAATAAAAAGAGAAGATTGCTCTCTGAAATGGCAGGCTTCTGATGTCAAGAGGCAACACATCTCCCCAGTGTTTGCCTGGACTCAGATCTGGTCCCTTGAGACCACTAGGTGACACTGTGGAACGTGGTCATTGCATTGAGCTATTTTCACAGGCAGGAAAATGAAGTCAGCTACCTCTACAATTTAAATAAGAAAAGCCACTTGCTTCTCAACCTTTTTTCCCAATTGAGCTATTTCCAACTTGGTAAAATAGTTCGTTTTTACAAAAAAAAAAAAAAAAAAAGGCACTAGAAAGGATAATTACTTTTTGTGAATTAGATCTGTCTTAGAACACTATTACTTCCAAATTAATACATTTTGTAAGAATGTTTATTTAGGAAGTTTCCTTAAGCAGAGGGATACCAGCAGTAATAAGACCCATTCCATCACCATCAAAAAAGAACAAATGAAATAAAACAAAATATTAAACTGTTTTTGCTGTTAACACTGTCTTCTGACTTCATAGTCTGGGTTTGCTATGTTTCAGTTTGTTTTTTCCTGGTCCCATAAGATATATTAATAGTTTTCTTACATCTGGGAATTAGTTCTTTCTCTCACCACTGGGACCTGTGCATTTATATTTTTCTTCTCTTTTTCTTATTTTCCTAACTTTTATTTCTGCTCTATTGAGTAGTTATATATTCATCCATTTCTTTATTCATTCATTGATACATACTCTAAAGATTTATGGTTGCATTGTTATGAAGAAGATATTTGGGTAGCAAGAAACAGACATTTTTGTAATTTCTCCCTTGAGGGACGTATAATGTTTCATATTTTTAAGGTTTGTTTTCCAGGTTATCTTGTCTTTCTGGGTTCTTGATGAAACAAACACACATTTCTCTTCTTTTTAATTTGCCTCTTTATGTACCCGTATACACGTTTTCCTCTATAATGACTTCAGCAACGCGAACATCTTATTTCCATCAGGGTAAGGTTATCTCTTTGCTATACGGCTTAGCAACTGTACATTAAAGTCAGATTTTTTACTTTTACTATAAAATGTACATCCTGCCCTCAATTTAGCATCCAACCAACTAGGCATTCTTAGGTTACTTTTCCTTCCACTGTCTCCTTTAGGAAAGAGTCCTTGCTTTCCTTGCTTTGTTATTTCAAACAATTACAGGTTTTTGTTTTATACAACAATAGAACTAGAAAGTTATCTTTCCCACCTCATCTTATTCAGGTCATTTAAAAAAGTGTGAATCCCTGCCCAGAACCCAGTTTTATCTGAGTCATGTACAATGAACGCTGAGTTTCAGTCTCTTGCAGATAGAGAGCTTCAACTCCCTAGACCCAGAGGACTCTACATGGGCAGTGTGCGCTTCTATCAACAGCTGTCAGTGGTCTGTGGAGCTGGCAAGGACCCTCAGCTGCTAGACTCGAAAGCATATGTCTTCATGTCAGTAACCATCACAGCAACTTTTGTCCAACCTACCTCTCCAGGGAAATCTAGTTCCAGAATAGTTCACTTCCAGCTGGGTTTCCTGGGTTCCTGGGATTTATATTTCTTTCAAGCTCCTGCCCCACATGAGAGTCCCATTCTCTGAACACTGGCCTTCCTGCATTTTCAAAGACTTATGCACATTACCTCATTTAATCTTAACTATAACCAGATGAAATATCATTTTCTGTTTCTGACAAACATGCAAACAGACAGAGAGATTCAAAGCCATTTTTCTAAAGGTTCTTAGTTAATTGGGAAAACTAGATTTTGAATGTAAGGAACCAAATCCCATGTTTTTCTCGTTCTATCATATTAGCTCCAACTCTTAAACCATCTGAAGCCCATTTTCTCATCTTAATCACCACTGTAACAAGACATGCACTGTCCAAGATGGTAACCACTAACTACGTGTAGTGATGGAGCACTTTAAATGTGGCTAGTTCAAACAGAAATGTGCTGTTATTTGCAAAACACAACCAGATTCCGAAAACAGTACAAAAAATAATTAAAATATCTCAACTATTTAAAAATATTTGTTGTATGTTGAAATGGTAATATTTTGAATATGGTGAGTTAAAACATATCATGAAAATTGATTTTTAACTCTTGTTTCACTTTTTAAAATGTGGCTAATAAGATATTTTAAATTTCATAAATAATATATTGGATAGTGCTGATCAAGACCATTCGTACCTAGCTATATAGTCACAAAAATTCACATTTTTCCTTTCTTCAATTAAAGACAATGAAATCTTCATAAGAAAGATAACATAATGTATATATACCAGAAATCTGTTAACTCTAAATAAAGACAAGATGGAATATTTGAAGGGTTCTAATCCAAAATGTCTTCCCAGACAACCTGCATGGATTTATTTTAGATTCATTCCTCTGAAATAATGTATCCAAGAGCTACCATTAAAGTGAAAATTTCTTTGCTATGAATCCTTATGGCAAAAGATTAAAGATCAGCTTGTCAAATTATCCTTTAAAGGGCATTGTGCATGTGGTTTTGATCTGGGAAGAAATGAGAAATGTTGCAAGCTCAGGTACTGACAGTGGAATAAAAATGAATACTTGGAAATTGTCTATGATCAAATAAACAAAATAGACCATTTTTTGGTGTTATTTTAGTAGAAGATTTAAGCATGACATAGAACTACCTTTATGGATATCTCTACACTGCTAATTAATGACTATTATTTTTGAGTTGATTTAACATAATCCAGAAATTTATATTGCTTCGTGCAATTGTAGATAGAGCCTTAAATGGGATGTGCCTATGTATTTCACATGCCTGAAATTATATAAAATCAATGTTTTCAAGGTTGTCCAAATATTTTAGCTTTCATGAGGAAGATTTGGAATGGTTGATTTATATGTCATTTAACACATATGCTCCTGAGGTGGATCCACCCCATTGCTTTCAGCAAGTTGACATCATTGTCCCAAATAACAGAAATTGTGAGACAGAGAGAAGAAATGCCTAAGAATATAGCAGTATCTTTGTAGTTAAAAGCTGGTTACATTGTTATGTTTCCATTAGTAGGTAAGAAATCAAAGATAGATTAAATTTTCTTTTTCAAAATAGGAAAAAGAGAAAGACATCCAATAGTCAATAGTCAAGTCACTTATCAGTTATTAAGAGAAATCTAGAAGTTGGATAAAGAGTTACATTATAAAATCACAAAGTAAAAATTTAGTCAACATTCAAGCCTCTAGAAATAGTCTGTAAAGTAGGGACAGCCATGCTACAGAATATTCTAATAGTGACCCTCACAGAGAGATGAGTGGCACAGTTACAGACATGGTACAGCTCTGAAAAACCACCATCATTGGAGGACTTGGCAGGCTTTCTGTGAGGCTTTCTAATGGGAATATGTTACTGCTGCTTTTGTGGTGATATTTATTTTGATCGAAATTTTTGAATCTTCTGGTTTTGTGCAATTATTTATTTTATTGAATGTGATTCAATGAATGTATAAATGTGATTTACTATTAGGATTTAATAAATTGTTTCACAAGGAAATAATTATTTTCTAGATAGTGTGCCCAAATTTTTGGTTTGGAAACTGCTTATGATGGGTTTTGTTTCCTGTTTTTCTGAGTTACTTCTACAAATAAAAGAAAATCCTTCCAGTCTCTACCTTGTGGATATGTGAGAGTGACTAGTCTGGAAGGATCTCCCCTACTGCAACCCCCCGAGGATCAAAGGATAGCCATTCTGTGTCTTTTGATTAGAAAATTTAATTCATTTAGATTTAAGTAATTATTGATAGGTGAGTTTAAGTAATTATTGATATTTAGTTTAAGTAATTATTGATAGGTGAGGACTTACTGTTGCCATTTTGTTAATTTTTTCCTCTTTTGTTATATTTTTGTTGTTTTCTTCCTCTCTTGCTGTCTTCCTTTGTGATTTGATGTTTTATTTTGTGGTGGTATGCTTTCATTCCTTTCTCTTAATATTTTTATTATCTACTACAGCTTTTATTCTTGCTGATTACCACGAAAATGACATAAAATACCATATAGCAGCCCAGGTGGGTGGCTCACACCTGTAATCCCAGCACTTTGGGAGGCCAAGGTGAGCAGATTACTTGAGGTTAGGAGTTTCACATAATGGTGTCTCAAAAGTCCTGTAAGACTTCTTCACTCTTTATTTCTTTTTAAAAACTGATTGGAACATTTCAAAAGACCTGTCTTCAAGTTCATTGATTCTTTCTTCTGCTTGATCTAATATGCTGTGGAAGTTCTTTATTGAACTCATTAGTTCAATCATTATATTCTTTTATCTCTAGAATTTCTGTTTTTAAAAAATGGCATTTTTTTGGTTGAAATTGTTCATGTATTTTTCTAATTTTGTTTAGTTGTCTATTAGTGTTTTCTTGTTTATAGAACTTGTAAAGGATTATTCTGAATTATCTGTCAATCAGTTAAGAGTTCTTTGTTTCTTTAGGGTCAGTTATTTGAGCTTTATTAGTTTTATTTGGTGATGTATTGTTTCCCTGATTTTTTATGATCCGTGTATCCTTGCACTGCTGTTTGCACTTCTGAGGAAGCAGCTACATCTTCCAGCCTTTATAGGTTCACTTGACAGGGATAGACCTTTGTCAATGAGTCCATCCTGGGGTTCTTGGTAGGCCAGCTCTTAGTATATGTAAGCATGTGGGGCTTGCTGTAAGATTCTTTAGGTGGGTGGGGCTCCTCCTCATGCTTTCAGGTGAGATGGGTTTCTGTCTGGGCTTCACACTAAGGCAGGGCTACTGATTGGCTCCCAAGTTGGGTGGAGCCTCTGACTGGACTTTGCAGTCAGGAAGAGCCCTTCACAGGGATCCACAATCCTTGTCTGATTGAGTTGCAGACTATGCTTCTTGGCTGGGTGATGTCATTGATTGAACTCTGCAACTGGTGGAAAGATAGGCTGAGTTCCACAGATGCTCTTGGTCAGATGAGGCTCCAGACTGTATACCATGGCTGGCTGGTGCAAGTGGCTGAACTGTGCATTCAGGCAAGGTTGCAGCCTGGGCTCCACAAGCAGAGACTCAGGCTGTATCCTGCTGTTGAGTGAAGTCACTGAGTGGGTTCCTGGTCATAGTAGGGTTGCTGGATGTGTTTTGTGGGAGTCACTACCAGCTTCCAAGGCTGGGTGGAACCTCAGGTTGTGCTCTCTGATTGGGTGGGGCCACTGGCTGTGCTCTACAATTGGGTGAGGTCATTGGCCAGGCTCCCTCCCTGGTTGTGTGTGGCCAGAATCTATTCTCTACAATGAAGCAGGATCACCTGCTTGCCTCCATGGCTGGGTAGGGCCCTAGGCTGGTCTCCATGGGTAGACCAGATATCTGGCTAGGAATCCAAGCCATGTAGCACTGCCAACTGTGCTTCCTAGTCAGATGAAGCTACTGGCTCAGCTTCATAGGTAGGTGAAGCTGCTGGCTAGTCTCTCTGATCAGGCACTGCTGCTGGCAGAAACATGGTGCCACCAGCAAGATCTGTGCACTGGTTACTGTGATCCCTTCCCTTTCTCTTTGTTTCTAGCTCACCCCAGGTTGTCTAGCACTGCCAGTTCTTCCAGTGTTCTCCATGAGATGAAATAGAATTGGACCTCCCAGCAAGTGCTCTGAAATGTTGGGAAAGCTGGATGTCAGTCTTGGGCTCTCTTTTTCACACTGGGGAAACCATAGGCCCAGGGAAACCCTCTAATTGTGGTGTTGTGCCAGCCTGGGATAGAGGTTACATACTCAAGGTGAAGCTTTTCCTTTTACCCTTCTAATGCATCTTTTGAGTTTTTACAATCCTGGGGGTGTCAGTCTCATTCTGGGTTCACTGAAGTGTTCTTGTCTGTAGATAGCTGCTAGCTGGACTTTCTTTTCAGGGTACTAAAGCTGGGTGCCTTCTATTTCACCAGCATCTGGCTGACATTACTCTCCAATTTTTGGTAGAAATTAAATAAGAATTTTATTTGACCCACATGTGAAATGTTTACAGAAAATTAATGATTAAACATGTTTAGAGAAGGACTGGCTGTGGTGGCCAACACCTGTAAACCCAGGACTTAGGGAGGCCGAGACGGGTGGCTCACCTGAGGTCAGGAGTTCGAGAACAGCCTGACCAACATGGTGAAACCCAGTCTCTACTTCATACAAAAAATTAGCTGGGCATGATGGTGCATGCCTGTAGTCCCAGCTACTTGGGAGGCTGAGGCAGGAGAATCACTTGAACTCAGGAGGTGGAGGTTGCAGCGAGCTGAGATTGCACCATTGCACTTCAGCCTGGGGAACAAGAGCAAAACTCTGTCTCAAAAACAAAAACAAAAGTACTTAGAGAAAGTATATCTACATATGTAATTTTTATTACCACTTTGGCTATATGTTATTTTTGCAATTGATTCAGCTATTGGGGCAATATTATTTTATTAAACTTGTATTTTAGAATAGTTTTAGAGTTACAGAATTATTGCCAAGATAATATAGTTTTCACATACACACACCCAGCTTCCCCTTTCATTAGCATTGTACATTAGTGTGGTACAGTTGTCACAATAAATGAATAAATACCATTACATAATTAACTAAAGTCCATAATTTACTCAAATTTACTTGGTTGTTTCTTAATTTCCTTTTTCTGTTGCAGGATCCCATCCCAGATATCACATCACCTTTATTTGTCATGTCTCTTTGGGCTCCTTTGGTTGTGAGCTGCCCCTACTTTCCTTAGTTTTGATGATCTTGACAATTTTGAAAATTACCAATCAGGTATTGTGTATAAGGTCCTCAATTGAGATCTTTCACACATTTTTAATGATTAAAAATGTGTTTTGGGAAAGTCACATCAGTTAAATGACAAAGTAGAAGCAATTGGATTCCACTCTCCCTGACAGAAAGCCAGTTAACAACTATCCAGTGGCAATAATATTACACAGAGTATCCTAGAACTTAAAACTGGGGCCGTGATGATCCCTCAGGCACAGAGCAAACACAAATCAGGAGCAGATCGTAAGGAAGATGAGTCTTTTAAACCACAGTGCCCTTTCCTCAAGCTGGCAAGGTATTACATGTGAAAAGGACTCATGGTTTTCACACTGGAAAAAATGAGCTAGAGATACTATTCACAATAGACAAAATATGGAATCAACCTAAGTGTTCATCAGTGGATGAACAGATCAAAAATGTGGTTTATGTGCACAATGGAATAGTATTCAGCCATAAAGAATGAAATCTTGATATTTGTAACAACATGGATGAACCTAAAGGATATGATGTCAAGTGAAATAAACTGGGCACAGAAGGATGAATACTGTGTGATCTCAGTCATGCGTGGAATTTGAAAAAAAAAGTGGATCTTGTAGAAGTAGGAGTAGAACAGTGGTTACCAGCAGCTGGGGTTAGTCAATGTGTATCATGTTATAGTTAGAAAAAATAAGTTCTGGTGTTCTATTATACAGAAGGGTAAGTATAGTTAACAGTAATGTATATTTCAAAATAGCTAGAAAGGAGGATTTCAAATATTCACACCAAAAGATAAATGTTTACGATGAAGGCTATGTTAATTATCCTGTTGTAATCATTACCCAATGAACACATGTATCAAAATGTTACACTGTACCCCATAAATATGTACAATTATTATGTGTTAATTAAAAAATAAAATTAAACTTAAAAATGTGTTTTGGGAAGGAAGACGAGGTAAAGGGTTATTCTCATTATATCATATCAGAGGTATGCACTATCAATACTTATTATTTTTGATGTTAACCTTGACCACCTGACTGAGATAATGATTGACAGGTTTCTTGACCGTAAAGCTATTCTTTTCCCCCATCCTTTTTCATACCGTACCCTTTGGCGGAAAGTCACCATGGGAAGCCCATACTTAAGAGTAGACAGTTAAGCTCCATCTCCTTGAGGGTGGAGTATCTGCATACATTAGGCTCTTCTGCTTGGAAGATTTGTCTGTTATATTCTATTCCTTTATTATTCATTTTTATTATTATGGACTCATGTATTTGTTTTATATGACTATGTTTATTTTGTTGATTAAATTGTTCCAGTTTTGGCCATTGGAAGCTCTTTCAGTTAACTTCTGTGTCCCTTTGATCTATTCTCATTATTACGTATTTTTTTTTTCTAATTTTGAGTGCTTTTTAAATTTCTACCATTATAAGATGCTTCAGGTTTATCTTGCTTCTCTACAGATCCAGTTTCAGAATCAGCCAGTTCTCCAAGGAGCCCTGGTTTCTTTTATTGGAGATTTGTATTAGAAAGCAAGTTCTTGGTCCTAGGTATACTTGTTACTACTGGGGTGTCATTGCTTCCAGGCCATCTCAGCTGACGTTGCAAAGAGATATATATGTGGGTACTAACTCTTGTACAGATATACATCTATAAATATTTCTATATGTGACCATAAGAATTTATTTTAAGCTAAACACGAGTTCATAGTGATGTCTCCAACTTTATTCTATTGCCACATGAATACTACTCTTTTTCCCTTGTTTATCTAGCTCTTTGCCTCTCCAAAAGTGAAAAATACAGCTCCAATATTCCCCATCCATCAACTTAATTGTTCAATTCCAGTACAATCGTTTTAGAATTGTTAACCCTCATCTCTATGGGAAAAAATGTTATCAACTAGAGTACAATTCTTTTTTTTGGTTTTGTGTTGTTTTGTTTTTATATTTCTTTTTTTAATTGCATTTTAGGTTTTGGGGTACATGTGAAGAACATGCAAGATTGTTGCATAGGTACACACATGGCAGTGTGATTTGCTGCCTTCCTCTCCATCACCTATATCTGGCATTTCTCCCCATGCTATCTCTCCCCAACTCCCCAACCCCCGCTTTACCTCCCCTATTTTGCCCCGACAGACCCCAGTGTGTGATGCTCCCCTCCCTGTGTCCATGTGTTCTCATTATTCAATATCTGCCTATGAGTGAGAACATGCGGTGTTTGATTTTCTGTTCTTGTGTCCGTTTGCTGAGAGTGATGGTTTCCAGGTTCATCCATGGCCCTACAAAGGACACAAACTCATCGTTTTTTATGGCTGCATAGTATTCCATGGTGTATATGTGCCACATTTTCCCTGTCCAGTCTATCATCCATGGGCATTTGGGTTGATTCCAGGTCTTCGCTATTGTAAACAGTGCTGCAATGAACATTCATGTGCATGTGTCCTTATAATAGAACGATTTATAATCCTTTGGATATATACCCAGTAATGGGATTGCTGGGTCAAATGGAATTTCTATTTCTAGGTCCTTGAGGAATGGCCACACCGTCTTTCGCAATGGTTGAACTAATTTACACTCCCACCAACAGTGTAAAAGTGTTCCTATTTCTCCACATCCTCTCCGGCATTGTTGTCTCCGGATTGTTTAAGCCCAGTGTTCTTTTAACTATTTTCCTATGTATGCATTCACATGCGCATACACACAGTTTGGGACGGCAGGTGTTTGTAAGTGGGATACTATACAAACTATTTTGTGAAATGCTTTTCATGCTTACCAACATATCATGGAGATGTTTCTATGACAGGATCAAAACTCTGCCCAGTTCTTGCAACCTGCCACACAGTCATCCATAATATGGAAGTAACCATAAGTTATTAAGTCATTCCTCTAGATGTATATCAGCTTTTATCATTTGGGATAGGTCAACACCTATAACGAACACTGCAGAAACTTTGAGTAGTAAAGTTTATGGCTGAACTCACGTCACAATCCAATGTGTCACAGGGGGGTGTTCTTTTTACCACGGCCCTCAGGCCTCAGGCTCCTTCCTTAGCCAGCAGACAAAAAGAGAAAATGTGAAGGCATACTCACTCTTTCGTGCCTTGAACTGGAAGTGATTTCTCTCTCCTACTCAAGGTCTGTTGGCAAGATCTGGTCATACAAACCACCGAAAGGGCTGGGAAATTTGGTTGAGTTCGTGCCAGGAAGTGGAAACAGGCTTTATGTGCATCTAGCCAGTCTCTGCCACATAGGTTAATTCTGCTTTTTTCACTATTATAAGCAATGCTATAATAAACCCCTTATATGTGTGCTATGCCAGTATTTCTGCAGGATATGTATCTAGACCAGCAATTGATAGACAAAAAGATTTGTAGAATATATTTTCTAAACTCCTATTTGAATATTTCAGTAGATATGTTACCTGTCTAAAGTAGCACAGTATTTCTCTGGAATAGAACAGTCTTCTAGTATACAGTAAGCATACGCTAAGGAGTTGGCCTTCCAAGCATTGTACAATCCAGTTTTTTATAACTGAAACTTTTCTCTCTCCTATACCCTGTAAAGACCCTCTTCCTCTCTCAGACTCCCAAACATGTCATAACTATTCCTTTCAAATCCTGAATCTTCAATTTACTAGCTCTGTGTTCATAGGAATGTCATTTGATCCCTCTGAATCTTCGATTCATCATTTTGAAAAACGTAAACCTCAACAGTTTTTTTTTTAAGTTAAGTAGTGAAAAATGCCCAGCCTGGCCAGCATGGTGAAACCCCATCTCTACTGAAAACACAAAAATTAGCCAGGCGTTGTGGTGGGTGCCTGGTAATACCAGCTACCTGGGAGTCTTAGGCAGGAGAATTGCTTAAACCTGGGAGGCAGAAGTTGCAGTGAGCAGAGACCATGCCATTGCACTCCAGCCTGGGCAACAAAAGCCAAATTCCATTGCAAATAAATAAATAAATAAATACACCTGGGAAATGCCTAGCATGTAATAAACACTCAATGAGTGTTTGCTTCTAGACTCCCTCCCCTGATTATTCCAGACAAAATAATAATTATTCAGTCACTGAATTGCCATAGTTTTTACCTACTTTTCTGCCACCTGGCATATATGAGTTTCTATCATCATTTATCTTTTCATGTGTATCCTGATCAATCCCCATCTTGACCAATCCTCAGTTGATTACAGGCAATGTAAGAACAAGAACACTATCATAGACTTCCCTAGATCACCACCACCATGCACAGTGCATTATGATGTGAGGCCTAGATACGTATTTGTGATGATGCCACCAAAATTGAGCAAACCAGTGAAAGAGAGAAAGCAAAATGGAAAAAAAAAATCCATACTAGTTATTTAATTATAGAAGAAGAACATGAAAAATCTGTAAAGATTAGTCAGGGGGAAAATTGAATGGTAGCATTTAAAAATTCAATAACCCACAGAAAGATGAAAAACATTTGTGAACAGTTCATTGAAAACCCAAGATAAATGTATGTCAAATTTTAAATGCCAAGCCTGTGTGTCTGTGCATGCAGCAAGGCTAAGGGAGTGTGGAAACAGATTTTTCCATTTAAGAGAGCTATTTGAGAAAGGATGTTTTTAAAGTAGAGAAGGAAGGAAGGGAGAAAGGAGAGAAAGAAGGGAAGGGAAGGGAAGGGAAGGGGGGAGGGGAGGGGGGAGGGGGGAGGAGAGGAGAGGGAAGGAAGGAGGGAAAATAGAGAGATGAATAAGAGGAAAGAACCTTTCAAAGACTAGGAGGCCAGCTCAACTAAAAAGAACTGGAAAACCCAGAAAGAATGCTAGGTCATATAGCAACCAAATATTATTAGGCTGATTGAAAAAGAATTGTGTGGAATATTTAAAATTTTTTTTTAAGACATGATCTCACTCTGTCACCCAGGCTAGAGTGCAGTGGCACAATCAAGGCTCATTGCAGCCTTCAACCTCTGGGCCCAAGGGACACTCCTGCCACAGTTTCCTTAGTAGCTGAGTCTACAGGCCAACACTACCAGGCCTGGCTAATGTGCGGAGCTTCTGAAAGAATGTCCAAAACCATCAGCAGAATTTGTGGATGCTAACTGTGGAGCTGATAGGACCACCTGAAGATCATGGTGTACAGTTTCACCCACCAGCTTAGTGAGGAAGAGGGAAATGACACTGCCTCAAATGAGCAGTGCTTGAGCTGATTTAAGGAGCTGAGGCTTTGGAAAGTGTGTTTCTTGTCTAGATGAGCAGCTGTGTGGAGATGGAGACTAGGTAGTGTGGGCCAGTGATAAAGGCCTTTATATTTCACTTACTCTCTTCTCTTTCTCATTTCTGTTTTCCTTGCCTGGCTATCTTCTACTTTCGCCTCTTACCTTAAAATTCCTATGCCCTTTTCCCTCATTCTCTCTTTGCCTTAAAGAATTCAACCCTCAAATATACACTTTTGTATGGAGTGCTCCTGATTTCTCAAAATCTAAAATTGATGTCAACATTTAAATGAAGCATGAATGTTAAAAACATTCCATATTTCAGATGCCTCTTGAAAACAAACAAGATCTGGCAACACGAGGCCCTAATCTTATAGGAGCAAAGAGCTAGCACTGAGTCACTTCTGTCCTTCCAGACAGAACAAGTCTCCAACCCCTCAGTCTCTATCCAGCCAGTTACCGATACCATCTGCCAAGCCCATTTAGGATGAAAGTTACCTCCCCTACAAGCATTCCTATCCCTCTTCTTTCTTCTCTTAAGGAGTTTATTCCTTTCTTTTCCCTAGGTATTTATTTTCTTCTCAAATTTCCATAACCTGTAATGTGGCACATATGTTATTTACTTTGTCTGTTCCCAATTTTTAACTGAACAAATAGAAACTTTTAGTTTTCTCTTTATTTCATGCCACCTCCATACCAAATAATATGCTTTTAAATTAGTTCTTGACTATGGATAAAAATATCCTTAGCACCCATCCAAAATTGAATAAATAAAACCATTTTGCTCTTGCTTCATTGCTATTTCAAAGTCAGTACAAGTGGTGAGGTTTGTCAGTATGATAACAGTGAAAATAACACAAGTATTTTAATGTATATAGGTTTCTCTTTGACAACCATCAGTCCAGAGGTGTTGCTTGTTTGCTATTTTAAATAGTGATTGTTAGTCTCTGTTTCTGTTCCTAGAAAAACAAAAATCACTTTCATGTTCTTATAATCAGTATGAACATAAATTTAGTTCCTCTAGAACTTGTTTATGAAGAGCTTTCCAATGACTTGTCTGCCTAGACATTTTTTTTCTTTTAATTTTTATTAGGTTCAGGGGTACATATACAGGTTGTTATGTTGGTAAATGTGTCACAAGGGTTTAGTGTACAGATTATTTCATTATTCAGGTAATAAGCATAGTACCTGATAGGTATTTTTTTCTGATCGTCTCCCTTCTCACACCTTCCACCATCCAGCAGACCCCAGTGTATGTTGCTCCTCTCTATGTGTCCATGTGTTCTCGTCATTTAGATCCCACTTATAAGTGAGAACACGTGGTATTCAGTTTTCTGTTTCTGTGTTAGTTTTCTAAGGATAATGGCCTCCCGTTCATCCATGTTGCTGTAAAGAACATAATCTTCTTCTTTTCACAGCTGCATAGTACTCCATAGTGTATATGTACCACATTTTCTTTATCCAATCTGTCATTGATGGGCATTTAGGTTGATTCCATGCCTTTGCGATTGTGAATAGTGCTGCAAGGAACCTACATATGTATGTGTCTTTATATTAGAATGATTTATATTCCTTTGGATATATACCCAGTAATTGGATTGCTAGGTTTAATGGTATTTCTGTCTTTAGGTCTTTGAGTAATAGCTTTCCATAATGCTTGAACTAATTTACACTCTCACCAGCAGTGTATATGCATTCTCTTTTCTCTGGAACCTTGCCAGCATGCGTTATTTTTTTTTATTTTTTCAGTAATAATCATTCTGACTGGTGTGAAATGGCATCTCACTGCGGTTTTGATTTGCACTTCTCCAATGATTATTGAAGGTGACCATTTTTGTTACATAGTCAGTTCCTGATCTGCCCAGTCTCACCCTGCACTGACAACTTCCCTTCCCATTGAGCTGTGGCTTCATCTCTAACAGAGCTCCTCATTTATCTATTGTTTACAGATTTGAAATTCCTTCACACAATTTTGATGATTGTACATCACTCTGAGCATAGGTAGCATGATGTTCCTGCCATCCTCCTGAAGATGTCAGATGAGACTCACTGATATATTTTTATTCATTTAGTTAAAAAATATTCCTGGATGGCCTGCTTGAGGCTACATGTTGTTCTAGGTGCTGAAAATACAGGATGAAACATGACATAGTCTCCATTCTTAGAGTACACTTATTCCTATTTTTATAGGCAAGGAACCAAAGATAACATTTCTCTCAAAATCACTAATATATAAAAGATACAATGTAATAGCAGATCCAAATTTGTTGATGTTTATACAATTTCTCTTTCCCAAGGTTACGGTACCCATTTTGATTTTTTTTCCTTTGAAGGCTTGCTTTTCCTCCCTCCTTTTTTTATCCAAACAACTTGTCTAAATGTCTATCTTTCATTAAACTCAATGATTATTTCATGCTCAGATAAAAAAAAAAGGTTATATTACTTATCTGCTCATACATTACTTCTTATGGTCCAGAGCTGTTATATATGTTAATGATCTCTGGTGTTTGTACAATGCAGATCTCTTATTTTTCTGTTTTTAATTCTTTTCTTTCTTCATGCCTACTTATTTCCTTTGTTTCCTCATCTCCTCACAAACTGGAGTAAAAGACTTCCAAACACAGTATTGCAAAATAGGCTCCATAGGAAATTCAGAAATAGTAATTACAGATACTATGACATTCTCACTTGTTTAAATAGGTATTTTAAACAAACGTGGCACAGATTCATCCACAATGGTCTCTATTTTTGTAAAAAATGAGTTTTGTCATTTTTTTCCAGTTATACCACTTTTTAAAATTCTTCACATTTCTAATACTCAAGTCGTTTCTTATAATGTTTTACTTCTATTCACAATTAATTCCTTGAGTGTTTCTTTGTATTTTAAAGCTGAGGCCCAGGCAAGAATTTTTTTTAAGTCTATTGCTAGCTGATAATTCTTTCGTTTGAGGCTCTTGGAAAAGCCTTGGATGCCTGGATTTTAATCACTAATAAGATGGTCATGTCATGATTTTTCTTGCAATTTCTCTCCAACCCCTTTTTATCTGCTTCCTAATTCCAATTTTCTCTTGGGCACTAATTATCTAAACTGCAATCAGTAAAGAAACTTTTGGTAAAGAAATAGGCTAATGAGAGTTCACTTTTATTTCCTGAAGGTTAGATAAAATATTTTCCCCAAATACTGACTCTCTACTTCTTGTTCTGGTGCCTGGTATACAAGCTACCCTCCAATTAATAGTGCAGTTTTTCAGATTCCTGGATAACTAGAAAAGAAGGTGTCTTGGAGAGAGGATTATGAGTATTCTTGTTACTACAAACAGTAATACTCCATTATAAATTAATTAGCATTCTGGAATATCTATCAAAATCATGGGAATTTTGTCAATATGAGTCTTCGATGAAGCAGCAAATTATCTCTGAGTATACTGAGAAAATCTCATTTCTACAATAGCAAGGTTGAGGAATAGTTCCTGGCAGTGGTGATATTGATAAGAAACCCTGTCTGCCACCAGTCCTACCACACATACACCCCACTAGCAAAACGTGATGCCATTACCAATCGTGTGCCAAGCACCACACCCAGTACTATGAGGCATACAATATGCAGCACTGCAGGGTTTTTAGTCAGCCCTCATTACTTTCCTTCAGAAGCCTGGTCTGTGATTAGGGATTGCAGAAGGTGATCTTTTTTTTTTTTTTTTTTTTTTGAGACGGAGTGTTGCACCATCACCCAGGCTGGCGTGCAATTGTGCAATCTCAGCTCGCTGCAACCTCCACCTCCCAGGTTCAAGTGATTCTCCTGCCTCAGCCTTCTGAGTAGCTGGAATTACAGGCACCCTCCACCACCCCCGGCTAACTTTTTTTATTTTTAGTAGAGGCAGTTTCACTATATTGGCCAGGTTGGTATTGAGCTCCTGATCTCCTTATCCGCCCACCTTGGCCTCCCAGAGTGTTGGGATTACAGGCATGGGCCACCGCACCCAGCCAGAAGGGGATATTTCATAATATAATTCAGATAGAAAAAAGAAACAGAAACATCTTTAACAGAATAACAACCCAGAATACTACTAAGAACCAATCATCTTTGGCAGGGTAAAACCTGATTTTTTTCTACAGTTTTTGGGGGCGGGGGTGGGGGGAGGCGGTGGGGAGGGACGAGGGTGTTTGTTTTGTGTTTACCACAAGGCTGAACTAATTAAGGCAATTTCCCTTCCTCCCCACTCATGGATGAAAAATACACTCAGGTAGCCTCACCCAAAGAAAGAGAGAATAGAGTCACTAACTATTGCAAACCCAAAACAGGGATCGGGGAATCTCCATAATGAAATGAGGCTCCCAAGCAACCAGAAATCACCAGTTTGGGAGGAAGGGATACCATCTGGGAGCACAGCATGCAGTCACTCCTGTTTCTCCACCCAAGAAGGGAAAAAATCCTCCCTTCCCCTTTCTCACTCCAATCAACCAATAGTGCGAGCTTCTCACAGAACGGAGACTAGACTATATTATCTTATCCTTCTGAGATTTGAGGCACAATAAAGAGATCAAACAGATGAAGAAACCCACAAAACAGCCTACTTTCAGGAAGCTAACAATTGACAGCAACATGGGCCCATTTGTATAATGCTATATGTACTTTTTAAGTTTAATTAAGATTTACCATCCATACAACATGGCTCTACTGGGTGTGGTGGGGGAGGGTGGCTGTAGGTATATGCATGGGTACTTATCAGTTGTAAGAAATATACTGATTTTAGAAATGTTGACTAGAAAATGGCTTAATGGCATACTATCAATGTGGATAAAAATATTGCTGCCAATTGTAATGGTGCAAATCAAATTTACATCTAATTTCCACCACTTGTGAAAGATGTTAAAAGTGACTAAGCAAAGAATTCCATTAATACACTTAGGATAGAATGCAATAAGACAAACTTTTTCTTGATCAAGATGGTTCTTTAAAAAAGAAATACTCCATCAAAAAAACAAAAAGGAAAGAGAGAGAGAGAAAATTGCCCATACTTGAGCTGAGGTAGAACTCTGAGTTATATAATTAGCAGCACCTTATGGAAAATATCTATTATTCATAATAAAATGCCAGAGCAATTTTCTGATAAACTCTCACAAGATTCAAACTCCTTTTGAGGCCAGGCACAGTGGTTCATGCCTGTAATTTCAGCACTTTGGGAGGTCCAGGTGGGAGGATCACTTAAGCTCAGGAGTTTGAGACTAGCCTGAGGAAATAGAAAGACCTTGTCTCTTCTAAAATTTTTTACAAACAAAACAAAATTAGCTGGGCATGGTGGAACATGCCTGTAGTCCCAGCCACTCAGGAGACTGAGGCAAGAGGTTCACTTGAGCCGCCGAGACCAAGGCTGTAGTGAGTTAGGATTATACCACTGCACTCCAGCTTGGGCAACAGAGTGAGACCTTGTCAAGAAAATAAAATAAAATAAAATAAAATAATAACTCCTTTCAGAAATTAGAGTAACACCACTAGCTTATAGTCATCTTGTAAATAAGCCTAATGATCTTAAACAATACATGCTTTTTAAAAATATTTAATCTAATAATTATTACATAACCATGCATTTCGCCATAAGATACCTCTACCAAGAGGAAATCTTTCAATTGGTTTTCTTAGAAGCCTCTTCCCCATTGTAATTTTTTTTTTTTTTTAAAGATGGGGTTTCACCATGATGACCAGGCTGGTCTTAAACTCCTGACCTCAGGTGATCCACCCACCTCGGCCTCCCAAAATTCTAGGATTACAGGCGTGAGCCACCACGCCCGGCCCCCATTGTAAATTTGAAATAAAACTTCGGCACACACTCGAAACCTGAAAAGCTGTAACACAAGAATGAAATCACAAGTAGTACTGAAAAACTTGATACTCCTCTGCTTCTCCCAAGGAAGACAAGAGGCTCCAGTTTGAGAGGCCATGGTGTAATATGTAATTAAAGGAAAATTCAGGCAAAAAAAAAAATGAAAAAATATGATTCAGTAAAAGCTAGAAGCCAGCGAGGACAGATTCGTCTTTAACTGGGGAAAAGGGAAGCTCAGACAGAAATGAGATGAAGAAAAGCAGTTTACAATTCAGGACACAGACTTCACTAGCAAAACTTCAGCTTTTCCACTTCTAAGAGAAGAAGAAACAATGGGGAGGAGTAAAAAAAATCTAAATTTGAAAGGGCCTAGGCAAAAGTATTCACTCAGATAGAAAAACAAATGATATTTTTAATTTTTCTTTTAAGTTCACATGTTCATGTTCAAGTTTGTTACATAGGTAAACTTGTATCACGGAGGTTTGTCATACAGTTATTTCATCACCCAGGAATTAAAGCTAGTACCTATTAGTTATTTTTTTTTTTTATTTTTTTAATTTTTTTTTTTTGAGACGGAGTTTCTCTCATTACCCAGACTGGAGTGCAGTGGCGCGATCTCGGCTCACCGCAATCTCTGCCTCCTGGGTTCAAGCAATTCTCCTGCCTCAGCCTCCCATAGTTATTTTTCCTGATCCTCTCCCTCCTCCCAATCTCTACCCTCTTATAGACCCCAGTGTGTGTTTCCCTTTCCTGTTGTTCCCTTTCCTGTGTGTTGTTCCCTTTCCTAAGTGTGCTCATCACTTAGCTCCCACCTATAAGTGACAACAGGCAGTATTTGGTTTTCTATTCCTGTGTTAGTTTGGTAAGAATAATGGCCTCCAGCTCCATCCATGTCCTTGTAAAGGATATAATCTCATTCTTTTTTATGACTGCTTAGTATTCCATGGTGTATATGTACCACATTTTCTTTATCTTATCTGTCATTGATGGGCATTTAGGTTTTTGCTATTGTGAATAGTGCTACAATGAACATACACATCTTTATAATACAATGATTTATACTTTTAGGGGTATATACCCAGTCATGGGATTGCTTGGCTGAATGGTATTTCTGTCTTTAGGACTTTGAGGAATGTCTGTCTTCCACACTTTTTTTCACAATGGTTGAACTAATTTACACTGCCACCAACAGTGTGTAACTGTTCCTTTTTCTCCACAACCTTGCCAGCATCTGTTATTTTTTGACTTTTTAATAATTGTCATTCTGACTGGTATAGGATGGTATCTCGTGGTTTTGACTTGCATTTCGCTAATGGTCAGTGACACTGAACTTGTTCTCATATGATTGTTGGTCACATAAATGTCTCCTTTTGAGAAGTGTCTATTCATGTCCTTTGCCCACTTTTTTATGGAATTGGTTTTTTTTCTTGTAAATTTGTTTAAAGTTCCTAATAGATGCTGGATATAGTCCTTTGTCAGATGCATAGTTTGTAAAAATGTTCTCCCATTCTGTAGGTTGTCTGTTTACTTTGCTAATAGTTTCTTTTGCTGTTCAGAAGCATTTTAGTTTAAACTGGACCCTTTCCTTACACTTTATACAAAAATTAACTCAAGATGGATTAAAGACTTAAATGTAAAATCCCAAACTATAAAAATACTGGAAGAAAACCTAGGCAATACCATTCAGGACATAGGCACAGGCAAAGGTTTCATGACAAAGATGCCAAAAGCAATTGCAACAAAAGCAAAAATTGACAAATGGGGAAAATGAAATCTTTAAAAAGACATATTAAAGTGGTTCTCTGACTCAATTCTGAATGTATCTTTCCTTCCTTTGTGTCTTCTCCATCATGACTTTCAGATAGTCATGCTGGGAATATTCTGCAGTAAAGGAACCGCACAAGGGATGAAAGCAGGGCTGACATTTTGTAGCTGGTCACCCATGAAGTATCCAAATCTCATAGTTGTCATGTCCAAGGGAGAAGTCTGCTGCACAATTTGGTCCAAGTTTACCAGATTTATTAAATAATGCATGCCTGCTGAGAAAGAATGTAAGGGTAGAGACTCAAACTCTTAGTCACAAAGTAGCTTTAGATGTTCCTGTAGTGGCAAAAATGGTAGAGTATGCTTTTGCCAAAAAGATGGTGACACACTGTCAGTTTTCATATTTGCCAAGTAGCAAATATAGATTAACCAGGGTCTTCTGAAAATAATACCCTAGCATAGGGGACAGAATGTCAGGTGCATGGCAAGGTTTTAAGGTTTTTCTAATCAATCAATAGACCTCTCTCTCATTTATCAGATACTTCATCCCTAAACCAACCAAGGAACAAACGAAGAAACAATACCATGAATGTAGAAGAATTTAACGATGAAACATTTTGCATTTAAAATTTATGCAGAATGGACTGCTTCATTTTTCCCAAAAAGATAGATATTGGTGTTATTTAGGAAAATATAAAGTCAGACTTAATTTGAACACAAACAGATATACACACATCAGATAAATTTAAGAACTGTAAACAAATTTATACAAGTATTAGAATAAATTCTACTAGAACATTTTTATAACCTTTGCTCCTGGGAAAGGCCTTTCTATGCCTAAAGAGAAAGATACTCAAATTTGATGTTTAAAAAAATAAAACCCTCTGAATAAAAATGTTCCGTAAAGTTAGATCAAGCAAAAAAAGTAGAAAAAATATTTGCAGCATATATAACAGACAATGACCACCATCAAGAATATATGTTTCTTATGAAGCATAAGAAAAAGACATGGCTCAAAATAAAAATGGGAAAAAGGGTATGAACTGATAAATTACAAAAAAAACAAGTGACCAATATATTTATTCTTCAATTCACTCAACAATTATTTATTGAGTGTTACTATATGTCAGTCACTGCCTTAGCAGGTGTACACATACAGCATTAAACCAAAGCTACAAAAAGAAAATTAAGAAATAAAGTAGCAAATCTAATTTGCACATTAGATTGGCAAAAGTTTTACAGAGATTGATAACATCAAGTGCTGGTGGGATGTGGGAAAATGAACCTACTGATGACAGGGAGTATAATTTTGCACAGCCTTTTCAAGTGCAGATTGGCAGTATCTATTGGAATGTTAATTATTCATATGATTTTTATGAGCAATTCTGTTTGATTGAGTCTATCCTACAGAAATATTCACACCTTGCACAAGGATGGTCATTAGAGCATCATTTATAATTGGGAAAAATTGGAAAGGGTCTGTCTATTCCCACAGCAACCATTTTAAAAGTTTTGCTACATACATACTATGGAATATTTAGCCACCTTTAAAAAAATATAGTAGATTGTATGTAATGAAATTTAAAACTCTAAGAGTCGTTTTGTAAACAAACCATGAAACAATCTGTGGCATGAATCCCCCACACACATGCATAGGTATAGCTATGCACATAAATATGTACAAGGGGAACGAGAAGGGGACACAGCAAGCTGCTGAAACTGCTAATCTCTGTGGCAGGGAAATTAGGTGGGGATGAAGGGAGTTTTTGAAGTTTATTTCCGTGTATGCTTGATCATCAGATTAGAAAGAGATTCAGAATATATATATATATATAGGTTTTGGAGTCAAATTATGTGGGTTCAAAATCTAGTTCTACTATTTTCCAGATGCAGAAACCTGGAATTCCCCTTTTATAAAATAATGATGGGGCTTAGTTCACGAAATTCTGAGAATTTTGAGAATTAAGTTAGGTACTCCATGACAAAATACTCCATGTAGGCACATAGAACATATCTAAGTGTTAGTCATTAGTAATGTTTTGAATGTTTTCTTTTTTGTTGTTGGTGGTGGTGTTGTCGGAGTCTCACTCTGTCGCCCAGGCTGGAGTGCAGTGGTGCAATCTCAGCCCACTGCAACCTCTGCTGCCTGGGTTCAAGTGATTCTCCTGCCTCAGCCTCCCCAGTAGCTGGTATTACAGATGCCTGCCACCGCACCAGACTAATTTTTGTATTTTCAGTAGAGACAGGGTTTCACCATCTTGGCCAGGCTGGTCTTGAACTCCTGACCTGATGATTCACACACTTCGGCCTCCCAAAGTGCTGGGATTAGTGTGAGCTACCACACCCAGCCTTGAATTGTTCTAATCAATTACAATGAGAATCTATTCATACATTATTTGTGTAATTGAAAAAATACCCTCAAAGTACTCTTTCACAAAAAATACAGATTGAGGGCTGTAGGAATTCAGAAGAGACAGAAATCTTTATAATTATTCTGCTACATCCTAGACCTGCTTTTCTCTTGAATGTAACAAATGCAAACACATTAATCACAAATCTTGTTGGATAAAACCACAAACTAATAATTTTACTTTATCTCTCTCTTCTATAAAAATATATAGAAAAGCATTTCTACGCTAGTTAACAAAATCAAATGTTTATAACTTATAAATAAATTTTTCTTTTTAATTTGGCAAGATTTAGACACATTTATAAAGAATTTTACTAAAGAGTCCCTTGGTAACTAAAGCAGACTCCAAATTCTGTGGAAATAATTTCCATCCATGGAAAATATATATTTTTCTCAATGATCACTATTATTCTAAAGTTATGTTTAAACTTTCACAAGAAGTGCTTTATCAACCATTTATTTCTAACAATTATTTTTACACTGTTGGTGGGAGTATAAATTAGTTCAACCATTGTGGAAGACTGTGGCGATTCCTCAAGGATATAGAATCAGAAATACCATTTGACTCAGCAGTCCCATTATTGGGTATATACCCAAAGGATTATAAATTATTCTACTATAAAGATACATGCATACATATGTTTATTGCAGCACTATTTACAATAGCAAAGATATGGAACCAACCCAAATACCCTTGAAGGATAGACTGGATAAAGAAAATGTGGCACATATATACCATGGAATACTATGCAGCCATAAAAATAATGAGTTCATGTCCTTTGCAGGCACATGGATGAATCTGGAAACCATCATCCTCAGCAACCTAATGCCAGAACAGAAAACAAAACACCATGTGTTCACACTCATAAATGGAAGCTGAACAATGAGAATAGATGTACACAAGGAGGGAAACGTCACACATCAGGGCCTGTTGGGGGATGAGGGGAAAAGGGAGGGAGAGAATCGAGACACATAACTAGTGCATGTGGGGCTTAAAACCTAGATGACAAGTTGATATGCAGCAAACCATCATGGCACATGTATACCTATGTAACAAACCTGCATATTCAGCACATGTATCCCAGAACTTAAAGTTTTTTTAAAAAAAAAAAAAGTGGTCAGTGCTATATGACCTTGTCAAAACATAAGAATCATCTAGTAGCTTATTGGAAATAAAGATGCCTAAGCCCCACCCTTGGATAATCTGATGCAATTGATTTAGGACGTGACAAAAGAATCTGCTGTAACAAGTACCCTGGGTAATTCTTAGGACCAGGCAAGTTTGGGAAAACCTGAGTTACATTATCTGTGTCATGAGCTACATTATCTGTGTCCTGAGCTACATCTCAATTTCATAGTAAGCAGCTGATCTATAAGGTGAAATGTTTCTGTGTATCAGAAAAAAATAAATATAAATTGTATTCTTGCTCCTCTACACAGCCAAACTTCTTGAAAGAGTTGCCTACAAACGTATGTCTATTTCCTCATTTCCAAAAGTCTTTTTTTTTTATTTATTTTTATTTTTTTTTATTTTTATTATTATTATTTTTTAAAGCCAGTCAAATTCAGTTTTTCAAAGGCTGGGCTCCTGACTGAGAGTCACACATAGCAATCCTCCTAGATTCAGGATTACTAGCAAGAAGCAAACATTTCCTAAAACTTACACTGTTTCTCAGCCAATAAATT